>JAWQEG010007889.1:7500-25000 GCA_033782935.1 Petrolisthes cinctipes
TGGACTTCAAGGTCAAGACTATTACTATCCAAGGCAATAGTACCAAGCTGGCTATTTGGGTGAGTTTTTTTGACGTTTGTTTTTGCGTTTTTTTTTTTTTTTGCGCGTTTTTTTTTTTTTGCGTTTTTTTTTGTTGCGTTTTTTTTTTAAGAATTGTGTTTTTTTTTAATATGTGTTTTTATGTGTTTTTTTTAAAGATTTTTGTGTGTGTGTGTTTTTGTGTTTGTGTGGTTTTTTTTTTTACGTTTGTTTTTATATATATATGTTTTTTTTTTATAAAGGATTTGTGTGTGTTTGTTTTTGTGTGTTTGTGTGTGTGCGTGTGCGTGTTTTTTTTTAAGCCTGTGTGTGTGTTTGTATGTGTGTGTGTGTGTGTGACTATCGGTGTGGACTTCAAGGTCAAGACTATTACTATCCAAGGCAATAGTACCAAGCTGGCTATTTGGGTGAGTTTTTTTGACGTTTGTTTTTTGCGTTTTTTTCCTGCGTTTTTTTTTTTTTGCGCGTTTTTTTTTTGTTGCGTTTTTTTTTTTTTTAGAATTTTGTTTTTT
The DNA here is from genome assembly GCA_033782935.1 of Petrolisthes cinctipes. Taxonomy (NCBI): domain Eukaryota; kingdom Metazoa; phylum Arthropoda; class Malacostraca; order Decapoda; family Porcellanidae; genus Petrolisthes; species Petrolisthes cinctipes. The sequence continues at coordinate 8,052 of JAWQEG010007889.1, forward strand.
TTTAGTTGGTGTGTGTTTGTTTTTTTGGTGTTTTTTTTACTTTTTTTCTGTTTTAATTCTTGCATTTTTTTTTTTAATATATACAGTATATGTGTTTTTTTGTGTTTTTTTTTTTTGAAGATTTGTATGTGTTTGTTTTTGTGTGTTTGTGTGTGTACGTGTTTTTTTTAAGCCTGTGTGTGTATGTATGTGTCTGTATGTGTGTGACTATCAGTGTGGACTTCAAGGTCAAGACTATTACTATCCAAGGCAATAGTACCAAGCTGGCTATTTGGGTGAGTTTTTTTGACGTTTGTTTTTTTGCGTTTTTTTTTTTTTTTTTGCGCGTTTTTTTTTTTTTTGTTGCGTTTTTTTTTTAAGAATTGTGTTTTTTTTTAATATGTGTTTTTATGTGTTTTTTTAAAGATTTTTGTGTGTGTGTGTTTTTGTGTTTGTGTGTTTTTTTTTTTTTACGTTTGTTTTTATATATATATATGTTTTTTTTTTATAAAAGATTTGTGTGTGTTTGTTTTTGTGTGTTTGTGTGTGTGCGTGTTTTTTTTTAAGCCTGTGTATGTATGTCTGTATGTGTGTGTGACTATCAGTGTGGACTTCAAGGTCAAGACTATTACTATCCAAGGCAATAGTACCAAGCTGGCTATTTGGGTGAGTACGTGTGTTTTTTGTGTGTTTTTTTTTGCGTTTTTTTTGCGTGTTTTTTTTTTTTGCGTTTTTTTTTTTAGAATTTTGTTTTTTTTTAGTTGGTGTGTGTTTGTTTTTTTGGTGTTTTTTTACTTTTTTTTCTGTTTTAATTCTTGCATTTTTTTTTTAATATATACAGTATATGTGTTTTTTTGTGTTTTTTTTTTTTGAAGATTTGTATGTGTTTGTTTTTGTGTGTTTGTGTGTGTGCGTGTTTTTTTTTAGCCTGTGTATGTATGTGTGTGTGACTATCAGTGTGGACTTCAAGGTCAAGACTATTACTATCCAAGGCATTAGTACCAAGCTGGCTATTTGGGTGAGTTTTTTTGACGTTTTTTTTATTGCGTTTTTTTTTTGCGCGTTTTTTTTTGTTGCGTTTTTTTTTTAAGAATTGTGGGTTTTTTAATGTGTTTTTATGTGTTTTTTTTAAAGATTTTTGTGTGTGTGTGTTTGTGTGTGTTTTTTTTTTACGTTTGTTTTTATATATATATGTTTTTTTTATATAAAAGATTTGTGTGTGTTTGTTTTTGTGTGTTTGTGTGTGTGCGTGTTTTTTATTTAGCCTGTATGTATGTATGTGTGTGTGTGTGTGTGACTATCAGTGTGGACTTCAAGGTCAAGACTATTACTATCCAAGGCAATAGTACCAAGCTGGCTATTTGGGTGAGTTTTTTTGACGTTTTTTTCTTGCGTTTTTTTTTTTTTTTGCGTTTTTTTTTTTGTTGCGCGTTTTTTTTTTGTTGCGTTTTTTTTTTTTTTTTGCGTTTTTTTTTTAAGAATTGTGTTTTTTTTTTATATGTGTTTTTATGTGTTTTTTTTAAAGATTTTTGTGTGTGTGTGTTTTTGTGTTTGTGTGTTTTTTTTTTTACGTTTGTTTTTATATATATATATATGTTTTTTTTTTATAAAAGATTTGTGTGTGTTTGTTTTTGTGTGTTTGTGTGTGTGCGTGTTTTTTTTTTTAGCCTGTGTATGTATGTATGTGTTTGTATGTGTGTGTGTGTGTGTGACTATCGGTGTGGACTTCAAGGTCAAGACTATTACTATCCAAGGCAATAGTACCAAGCTGGCTATTTGGGTGAGTTTTTTTGACGTTTGTTTCTTGCGTTTTTTTTTTTTTGCGTTTTTTTTTTCTGTTTTATTTCTTGTGTTTTTTTTTTTTTTTAAGAATTGTGTTTTTTTTTTAGTTTGTGTGTGTGTTTTTTTATGTTGCGTTTTTTTTTATATATATATGTGTGTTTTTTCTGTGTTTTTTTTTCTGTTTGTTTTTTTGTGTTTTTTTTATGAAGATTTGTATGTGTTTTTTTTTAAGTGTGTGTATGTATGTGTGTGTGTGTGACTATCAGTGTGGACTTATTACTATTTCTGTTTTGTTTTTGTTTTTTTTTGTTTAGTCCGTGTGTTTTTTTTTGCATATTTTTAAATATGTGTGTGTTTTTATTTTTTTGTGTTTGTGTGTCTGTTTTTTTTTTTTAAGCATCTGTGTGTGTGTGTATGTGTGTTCTTTTAAGTTTTTGTGTGCATTTCTAACCTCTGTGTGCGTATTTAAGCCTGTGTATGTATGTATGTGCGTATGTAACCCCTCGGTGTATGTATGTATGTGTGTGTTTCTAACCTCTGTGTGCGTATTTAAGCCTGTGTATGTATGTATGTGCGTATGTAACCCCTCGGTGTATGTATGTATGTGTGTGTTTCTAACCTCTGTGTGCGTATTTAAGCCTGTGTATGTATCTATGTATGTATGTAACCTCTCGGTGTATGTATGTATGTGTGTGTTTCTAACCTCTGTGTGCGTATTTAAGCCTGTGTATGTATCTATGTATGTATGTAACCTCTCGGTGTATGTATGTATGTGTGTGTTTCTAACCTCTGTGTGCGTATTTAAGCCTGTGTATGTATCTATGTATGTATGTAACCTCTCGGTGTATGTATGTATGTGTGTGTTTCTAACCTCTGTGTGCGTATTTAAGCCTGTGTATGTATCTATGTATGTATGTAACCTCTCGGTGTATGTATGTATGTGTGTGTTTCTAACCTCTGTGTGCGTATTTAAGCCTGTGTATGTATCTATGTATGTATGTAACCTCTCGGTGTATGTATGTATGTGTGTGTTTCTAACCTCTGTGTGCGTATTTAAGCCTGTGTATGTATCTATGTATGTATGTAACCTCTCGGTGTATGTATGTATGTGTGTGTTTCTAACCTCTGTGTGCGTATTTAAGCCTGTGTATGTATCTATGTATGTGGAGAGAATGTAAGGCGAGGAGTTTTTAAAGAAGGTGTATGGAAGTGAAGTTGTAGGACCTGGTGTGAGAGGCAGAGGGAATAACACTTGACCCATCTGTAGTGTGAAAATAGCAAGGCTGTATACATGATAGACCAAAAGGAAGCCTCTTAATTAAATCTATATAAGGCTGTCCCATCACTATATGTAGTTAGATCCGTACTTGACTCATCTAGCAGGACTTGATAATATGCATCCTTTAAATCTAGGGTTGTGTAAAATTGGTGTCCCGCTGAAGCTTCTAGTAATTCATCTATCCTAGGTAAAGGCTGCAAGTCTGTCTGTAATTGAGTATTTACCCTGCGGTAATCCAGACACATACGTTTACTGCTGTCCGGTTTATTCACCAAAACGATTGGGCTAAGCCAAGCGGCTGTGGAAGGTTCAATAATGTCTTTCTCTGACATTTCCTCCATCATCATGTTACTAATCAGTTGTTTGGCCTGCTCAGGGTAACGGTACATCGGAGTTCTTACTCGTGTGGGGTCTTTAATTTCTATATGAGCCGGTGAGCCCTTAATAGTGCCAAGTTTCTTATTATCCATCATTAAGTAGCTCCAGTCACTTCTTCTTATGATTATCTCTAACCGAACTCTTCTGCTTCCCGGCTGGGGGGCATTATCAGAATCTGGGACCATCTCATTTATCATTGTGACAGGTGTACACATTATTGAGACAGGTTGAACCTCCTTTTCCTCTATACACCTGTACGTTCCAATCGCTATTCCCGCTCTCATCTTCACCGAACTTTTATTAGTATTGTGAAATGGAATACGTACTTCACCTTCCTCCGATACCCGACAACACATGGGACCGACACTCTGACAAACTGGGGACATATCTCAACTAACTGTCCTGGTTTTTTTGAGAGTTTAATGGGTAGAAGAGTGCCTACAGGATTTGGGCACTCTTTCCGTACAGCTAAGCCTTACCCAAGAAGGAGGTGGTTCACTGTAGGCTTGGATTCTCCGTACTCCTATAAAAAAAAAAAATAGTTAACAGTATATACAATTCTCTGCGTACCTGACGTTAACAAAGCTAAGAGTATTTGGTTATGGTATTAAATGTATAATACATATGTTGTATACAGGAAATTTTGCAAGAGTATGCAGACAATGATATTACACAAAATGGCAAAGAGAATATGCTGAAAGAAATTGCATAGGCTATCTGCATGAAGGAATGTAATGGTAAATAAATCACAATACAGGGCTGGTAGATAATTAGAGAATGGTTACACCTCAATAAAAGAAAATCGACCTATTTTATGGTACACTACACTCCTTGCATTTTCCCATGCTTCACCTTAATTAATTTAATTGGGTAGGTGAACTCTGCCCACCTCACTACACTTTAATCCCAATCCCCTGAGAGAGGAGCTGGACTTAATACATCTACTGTGTGTGTGTGTGTGTGTGTGTTTAGATCCTGTGTGTGTGTGTGTTTAGATCCTGTGTATGTGTGTGTGTGTGTGTTTAGATCCTGTGTGTGTGTGTGTTTAGATCCTGTGTGTGTGTGTGTGTGTGTGTTTAGATCCTGTGTGTGTGTGTGTGTGTGTGTGTGTTCTTACCTATTTTAAAACACAATTATCATATTTTTCTTTAAAGTTATGTATGTATGTGTGTGTGTGTGTGTGTGTGTTTTAGGCTTGTGTGTGTGTGTGTGTGTGTTTTAGGCTTGTGTGTGTGTGTGTGTGTGTGTATGTATATGTATGTGTGTGTATGTATGTGTATGTATGTATATGTATGTGTGTATGTGTGTGTATATATATATGTGTGTGTATGTGTGTGTATGTATGTTTATAAAAATTCTGTGTGTGTGTGTATGTGTGTTTTTTTAGGCTTTTATGTGCATTTTTAAAATTTTTGTGTGTATGTGTGTTTTTTTAGTATGTGTGTGTGTATGTATGTTTATAATAATTCTATGTACGTTTTATCAATTTAATTAATATTATGTACGTTTTATTAATTAATTTCTATTTCATGTGTGTTTTTTGGATTTTATGTGCGTTTTTTTTTACTCCGTGTGCGTTTTAATATTCTATGTGTGTTTCAGAATACATACACACACAGAGAAAGATTGTATGTGTGTGTTTATGTGTGTATGTATGTTTTAATAATTCTATGTGCGTTTTTTCCAGTTTAATCAATTCTATGTGCGTGTTTTCCAGTTTTTGGGATTTCATGTGCGTTTTTTTTTCTCTATGTGCGTATTTCTAATTTCCGGACACAGCCAAACAGGAGAGGTATTTCCTGTGTGTGTGTATGTATGTGTTTGTGTGTGTATGTATGTATGATATTTATGTGTGTGTGTGTGTTTAGATCCTGTGTGTATGTGTGTGTGTATTTAGTGCCTGTGTGTGTGTGTATGTATGTTTTTAATAATTCTATGTGCGTTTTATCAATTTATTTTTTATTTCATGTGCGTTTTTCTGTTTTTGTGTGTGTGTATGTGTGTTTTTTTAGTTTGTGTGTGTGTATGTGTGTTTTTATCAATTCCATGTACGGTTTTTGCAGATTATGTGCGTAGTTCTAACTATGTGCGTATTTTAATATTCCATGTGCGTTTATAATAATTCTATGTACGTTTTATCAATGTTTTTTTATTTTATGTGCGTTTTCTAACTGTATGTGCGTATTTTAATATTCCGTGTGTATTTCAGGACACCGGGATATTACTGTGTGTGTGTGTGTGTGTATGTTTATATGTATGTATGTATGTATGTGTGTGTGTATAGCATATTTATGTGTGTGTGTATTTACGACCTGTGTGTGTGTGTATTTATGTGTGTGTGTGTGTGTGTGTGTGTGTGTTTAGATCCTGTGTGTGTGTGTTTAGATCGTGTGTGTGTGTGTTTAGATCCTGTGTGTGTGTGTGTGTGTGTGTATTTAGTGCCTGTGTGTGTATGTGTGTGTGTATGTATTTATGTGTGTGTGTGTATTTACGACCTGTGTGTGTGTGTGTGTGTGTGTATAGGATACTTATGTGTGTGTATGTATTTATGTGTATGTGTGTGTTTAGATCCTGTGTGTGTGTGTGTGTGTGTATGTATGTTTATAATAATTCTATGTGTGTGTATGTGTGTTTTTTAGGCTTTTATGTGCGTTTTTTCTGTTTTTGTGTGTATGTGTGTTTTTTTTAGTATGTGTGTGTGTATGTATGTGCGTTTCAGGATACAGCTGACCAGGAGAGAGATTCCTTCTGTGTGTGTGTGTGTGTGTGTTTAGATCCTGTGTGTGTGTGTATATATGTGTGTGTGTGTGTGTTTAGATCCTGTGTGTGTGTGTGTGTTTAGCGCCGGTGTGTGTGTATGTGTGTGTGTGTGTTTAGATCCTGTGTGTGTGTGTGTGTTTAGCGCCGGTGTGTGTGTTTAGCGCCGGTGTGTGTTTAGATCCTGTGTGTGTGTGTGTGTTTAGCGCCTGTGTGTGTGTTTAGCGCCGGTGTGTGTTTAGATCCTGTGTGTGTGTGTGTGTTTAGCGCCGGTGTGTGTGTTTAGCGCCGGTGTGTGTTTAGATCCTGTGTGTGTGTGTGTGTGTTTAGCGCCGGTGTGTGTTTAGATCCTGTGTGTGTGTGTGTGTGTGTGTGTGTGTGTGTGTGTTTAGCGCCTGTAAGTAATCAAACAGCAAACAAAAGCAAACGGTAAGAACTGAATTCAAGCTGCCCAAAAACAAAAACAAACAAAAAAACAAAAACAAACAAAAAAACATAAACAAATAGTAAAAGAAAAAAAAAAACAGTAAAAAATAAAAACAAACAGTAAAATTAAAATGAAACAATAAAACTCTCAGTAAAGTTAGTAAACAGTAAAAAATAAAAACAAACAGTAAAATTAAAATGAAACAATAAAACTCTCAGTAAAGTTAGTAAACAGTAAAAAATAAAAACAAACAGTAAAATTAAAATGAAACAATAAAACTCTCAGTAAAGTTAGTAAACAGTAAAAAAATAACAGCAAACAATAAATCAAAATCAAACTGAAATTAAAAGCAAACAGAAATCAAACAGAAACAGCAAAATTAGAATCAAACAGTAAAATAAATATTAATCAAACTAAGAAAACTAAAACAAAGCAACTGTAATATTCTGTTGGTCATATAATTACTGTTTTATTTCCTTTTTGTATTTTGTTATATTTGTGGTTTTGAGAAGTATTTTTATATCTACAGGTAAAAAGAGTTCAACAATTTAGGGCCAAAATTAATTAAACTATTTTTAAACATTGTAGTTCTAAATACTGGACAAACAAGATTCACATTATTACTCCTAGTATGTTTTTAGACTTTCACTGTTTATCGTTATATTGAGTTTTTGAGTGATCTATTTTGAAAGAGAATATATAAGATGTTTTTTTTGAGATGTTAAGTCTAAGTTTATTTGAGTAAATCCACGTGTGAACCTTTTTTAACTCTACAAAAGGGTTTTATTATCAGCATATATTATAAATGTAAACATATTTACAATGTCATTTATATAAGTAAGAAATAGCAACGGGCCTTAGACAGACCCTTGTGGAACCACCCTTAGATATTGACATTAATTTAGAATAAGATTGATTAGTGAAAATACATTGTTTTCTGTTAGAAAGGTAACTTTTAAATAGATTGAATGGTATACCTCTTATTTCTAAATTATTTAGTTTATAGAGTAAAATATTATGATCAAGAGTATCAAAAGCTTTAGATAAATCCAAGAAAATTCCCAATATGTTTAATTTGTCTTCCAAACCCCCATAGACATTACAGACTAATTGAAGAATAGTTGGCCCCAAATCCATGTTGGTGGTCTATCAAAAGTTTGTGGCTCTCAAGGTAATTAATTAGTCTATTAGCAATAATTTTTTCAAATATTTTACTAAACGCAGGTAATATTGAAATTGGACGATAATTATTTATATCCTTTTTATTGCCAGATTTAAATATTGGGAGAACCTTAGCAAGTTTTAAATTGTCTGGAAAACTTCCCTATTTTAAATATACGTTAATTATATGTGCCAACGGAATTGAAATAACGGAGGAACAATGTTTTAAAACTTTAGGTGATAAAAAATGTTCATTAAATTTAGTTGAGATATCATCACATTGGGGACTAAGTTGTATTTTAGATTTACAAGAGTTTGACCTTCCGAGATAGAAGTTAGTTGGTTCCTGTATTTTTTATAGGTCTCACCATATGTAATTAAATAGATTAAAAAAGGTATTAAAAGGTATTAATTCATTAAATAGATTAAAAAAGGTATTAAAAGGTATTAATTCATTAAATAGATTAAAAAAGGTATTAAAAGGTATTAATTCATTAAATAGATTAAAAAAGGTATTAAAAGGTATTAATTCATTAAATAGATTAAAAAAGGTATTAAAAGCATCATTAGAGAAGTTTAAAACATTATTCCAATTAAAATTCCTAAGTTCAGCATTAAAATTTTCAATTGAGCAATTTGTTATTGATCTTTTGTAAATAAAACGAGGTTCATGTAAACTAGATTCAAGTTGAAATTGAGAAATGGTAGGAAAGTGATCGGTAATATCGGTTTCTATTATATAATTATAAATATTGTCTTCAATTTGAGATGTCCACGTATGGTCAATGAGAGATGCTGTTGTTTCAGTAATTCTGGTGAGTTTAGTTATTAATGGAAAAAAGAGAAAACGAAAACATCAAATTTAAAAATTCCTCAACATTATTTTCCCTATGTTTCAATAAATTTACATTAAAATCGCCAAAAATATAAATGCGTTTAATATTTTTATCAAGATTTATTGTTAGGATATTCAACATAGTATCTAAAAATGTCTTAAAATGTATGTATGTATGTATGTATGTTTGTATGTATGTGTGTGTGTGTGTGTGTGTGTGTGTGTTAGGATATTCGACATAGTATCTAAAAATTTCTTAAAATCCCCACTCGGAGGTCTATATACACACAAACAAATAAATGCTTCCTACTTGTAAACACACAAACAAATAAATGCTTCCTACTTGTAATTATTGTTTCAACACCCACAGTTTCAATAAATATATCTAAAATAGTAAATTGATTTAATAAAAATGCTTCATACTTATACATACTTATACAGCATGGAAAGATGTGGGTTCAAGTCCAGTTTCTGTAAAACCAATTACATTAATATTTATGGAACAATTATCTATAAAAACATCTTTGAAATACTGGAGATTCTTCGGAACAGACCTAATATTAAAGTTACATAGGGTTAGACATTTTCTGTTAACCACAGGAAAATTGTCTAGGTAAATATAATTTGTTTTGGGAATAGAATCCAATCTAATATATAATTATTGTATTTATGATCATCTATAACAAATGGTTGAAATTCTAGTTCTTTAAAGTTTAAATTGGACAATAGTGGAGGATTAATAGTGTAATACAATGCTTCGTTACTCAATGAAGCAAAAGGAAGTTATCCATTAGTTAAATGAAAGGTAAATGGGAACTTTGTTATAAGGTGCTGTCAAGTGTCACACTCATCTATTTCCTCGTACTACGGAGGTACTTTGCCTGACGCTGCGTAGCTCCTTGACCAACCCCACTCACACCACGATCACCTAACAACTTCCTCCCGATCACCATACCTCTCGAATCTAGCAACGATAGTACGAGAACGTCCAGTTACATGAGAGGCCTGACGGGTACGGTGAGCCCTCTCAAACTGCATTGGCGGCAATTGTAGCTTGTCCTGAAGCAGTTTCGTTACAGTGTTGGCAGTTACCTCCCAGGTTTCACCCCCTCGTTGCTCAGGAACTCCTGAAAATCAAAGGTTACATCGCCTGTTGTAGTCCTCTTGGTAATTAGATCGTTGTTCCAATTCACATATTTTTCTCTTGAGAGTTTCCATTATATCCTCATTAATATTGTCCTTTTTCACTAGTTCAATCACTTGAGACTGCAGATCCTTCACCTCTGCTTGACTGAACTCAAGGCTTCTTGTCAGATCTCTCACAGTTTCTTCAGTCGCTTTTATTCTAACATCTAATGCACTTATAAACGAATTGTTCTGTGCTTCAAGGAGAACTTTGATAGCCTCTATTTCCATATTAGAGACAGGTTAGCAAAAAACTAATTCCCAGTTGTAATTCACGAACTCAGCACAGGACGTCTGCTGTTTGTCACGGTCAGCCACGGTAGGTCCTGTATGTGTGTGTGTGTGTGTGTGTAGGTCCTGTGTGTGTGTGTGTGTAGGTCCTGTGTGTGTGTGTGTGTGTAGGTCCTGTGTGTGTGTGTGTGTGTAGGTCCTGTGTGTGTGTGTGTGTAGGTCCTGTGTGTGTGTGTGTGTGTGTAGGTCCTGTGTGTGTGTGTGTAGGTCCTGTGTGTGTGTGTGTGTGTAGGTCCTGTGTGTGTGTGTGTGTGTAGGTCCTGTGTGTGTGTGTGTGTGTAGGTCCTGTGTGTGTGTGTGTGTGTAGGTCCTGTGTGTGTGTGTGTGTGTAGGTCCTGTGTGTGTGTGTGTGTGTAGGTCCTGTGTGTGTGTGTGTGTGTAGGTCCTGTGTGTGTGTGTGTGTGTAGGTCCTGTGTGTGTGTGTGTGTGTAGGTCCTGTGTGTGTGTGTGTGTAGGTCCTGTGTGTGTGTGTGTGTGTGTAGGTCCTGTGTGTGTGTGTGTAGGTCCTGTGTGTGTGTGTGTGTGTAGGTCCTGTGTGTGTGTGTGTGTGTAGGTCCTGTGTGTGTGTGTGTGTGTAGGTCCTGTGTGTGTGTGTATGTATGTATTTGTGTGTGTGTGTATGTGTGTAGGTCCTGTGTGTGTGTGTGTGTAGGTCCTGTGTGTGTGTGTGTGTGTGTAGGTCCTGTGTGTGTGTGTGTGTAGGTCCTGTGTGTGTGTGTGTGTGTAGGTCCTGTGTGTGTGTGTGTGTGTGTAGGTCCTGTGTGTGTGTGTATGTATGTATTTGTGTGTGTGTGTTGACGGCCTGTGTATATATGTGTATGTGTGTGTATTTATGTGTGTGTATGTTTTTACCAATTCTATGTAAGTTTTTTCAATTGTATGTGCGTTTTTTTGACTCCATGTGCGTATTTTAATATTCCGTGTGTGTTTCAGAATACATACACACAGAGAGAGATTTCTAGTGTGTGTATGTATGTTTTTAATAATTCTATGTGCGTTTTACCAATTTTAATCAATTTTATGTGCGTTTTTTGCAAATTATGTGCGTATTTCTAACACTATGTGCGTATTTTAGTATTCCGTGTGCCTTTATAATAATTCTATGTGCGTTTTACCAATTTTCTTCGATTTCATGTGCGTTTTTTGGATTATATGTGCGTTTTTTTTACTCCGTGTGCGTATTTTAATATTCCGTGTATGTTTCAGGATACAGCAGGACACACACTGACACCGAGATATTACTGTGTGTGTGTGTGTGTGTGTTTGTGTGTATTTAATGCCTGTGTGTGTGTGTATGTGTGTATTCAGTGCCTGTGTGTGTGTGTGTGTGTGTGTGTATGTGTGTATTTAATGCCTGTGTGTGTGTGTATGTATGTATTTGTGTGTGTATGTATGTATGTACGTGTGTGTGTGTGTATTATTACCGAGGTGCACAGGGAGTAATAATGGTGTGTATGTGTGTATGTATGTGTGTTTATGGACCATGTACACATTTTTCAGGCCATGTACACACAGAGAAAGATTCCTGGTGTATGTATGTGTGTGTATGTGTGTGTACAACAATTCTATGTGCGTTTTTTGCAATTTATGTGCGTTTTTTGGATTTTATGTGCGTTTTTTGGATTTTATGTGCGTTTTTTGCCGTTTTTTCAATTTCATGTGCGTTTTTTTTTGCTTTCAGGCCATATACACACAGGAGAAAAATTCCTTGTGTATGTATGTATGTTTTAATCAATTTTATGTGCGTTTATTCAATTTTATGTGCGTTTTTTGCATTTATTTCGATTTCATGTGCGTTTTTTGCATTTCATGTGCGTATTAATAGCTGTATGTGCGTTTCAGGACACAGCCGGACAGGAGAGGTTCCGCACACTTACACCCAGTTATTACCCAGGTGGGGGGTTAGGGGGGTGCTGGAGTATGGGGCTGTCTTTAGGGGGGTGCTGGAATATGGTAAAGTATTGGGGTGGGGGTTAGGGGGGTGCGGGAATATGGGGCTGTCTTTAGGGGGGTGCGGGAGTATGGGGCTGTCTTTCTATCCCCACCCATGCCTGCCCCATACTCCCGCACCCCCCAAACCCCCCCCAAGCCTGTCCCATACTCCCGCACCCCCCTAAAGACAGTCCCATACTCCCGCACCCCCCTAACCCCCCCCACCCATGCCTGTCCCATACTCCCGCACCCCCAAAACCCCCTCTCAAGCCTGTCCCCATATTCCTGCACCCCCCTAACCCCCACCCCAAGCCTGTCCCATACTCCCGCAACCCCCTAAACCCCCCAGTTATTACCCAGGTGCACAGGGAGTTATATTGGTGTATGACGTGTGTATGAGTGAGAGATAGTGTGTATGTGTGTTTGTGTGTGTTTTTGGACCATGTACACATTATTGAGAATACGTACACACAGAGAAAGATTCCTTGTGTGTGTATAATAATTCTATGCGCGTTTTACCGATTTTAATCAATTTTATGTGCGTTTTTTTCAATTTTTTCAATTTTATGTGCGTTTTTTCGACTCCGTGTACGTATCTTAATATTCTATGTACGTTTCAGGACACAGCCGGACAGGAGAGGTTCCGTACACTTACACCCAGTTACTACCGAGGTGCACAGGGAGTTATATTGGTGTATGTATGTGTGTATGTGAGAGAGTGTGTATGTGTGTTTATAGACCATGTACGCATTTTACAGGCCATGTACGCACTGAGAGAGATTCCTGGTGTATGCATGTGTGTGTACGACAATTCTATGCGCGTTTATTCAATTTTATGTGCGTTTTTTGCATTTTTCTTGATTTTATGTGCGTTTTTTGGATTTTATGTGCGCATTTTAATATTCCGTGTGTATTTCAGGACACAGCCGGGCAAGAGAGGTTCCGCACACTTACACCCAGTTATTACCCAGGTGGGGGTTTAGGGGGGTGCAGGAGTATGGGGCTGTCTTTAGGGGGGTGCGGGAATATGGTAAAGTATTGGGGTGGGGGTTAGGGGGGTGCGGGAATATGGGACTGTCTTTCTATCCCCCCCCAAGCCTGTCCCATATTCCCGCACCCCCTAAACCCCCCCCAAGCCTGCCCCATACTCCCGCACCCCCCTAAAGACAGTCCCATACTCCCGCACCCCCCTAACCCCCCCTCCAAGCCTGCCCCATACTCCCGCACCCCCCTAAACCCCCCAGTTACTACCGAGGTGCACAGGGAGTTATATTGGTGTATGACGTGTGTAAACGCACTTATAAGATGTGTGTGTATTTTTTTGGACCATGTACGCATTTTTCAGAATACGTACATACAGAGAGAGATTCCTGGTGTATGTATGTGTGTGTACGACAATTCTATGTGCGTTTATTCGATTTTATATGCGTTTTTTGCCGTTTTTTAGATCTCGTGTGCGTTTTTTCAATTTTCTTCTATTTCATGTGCGTTTTTTGCATTCCAGGACACAGCCGGACAGGAGAGGTTCCGCACACTTACACCCAGCTACTACCGAGGTGCACAGGGAGTTATATTGGTGTATGACGTGTGTAAACGCACTTATAAGATGTGTGTGTATTTTTTTGGACCATGTACACATTTTTCAGAATACGTACATACAGAGAAAGATTCCTGGTGTATGTATGTGTGTGTACGACAATTCTATGTGCGTTTTTAACCAATTTAGCCGATTTTCGGCAATTTTATGCGCGTTTTTTGCAAATTATGTGCGTTTTTTGCATTTTATGTGCGTATTAATAGCTCTATGTGCGTTTCAGGACACAGCCGGACAGGAGAGGTTCCGTACACTTACACCCAGCTACTACCGAGGTGCACAGGGAGTTATATTGGTGTATGACGTGTGTAAACGCACTTATAAGATGTGTGTGTATTTTTTTGGACCATGTACGCATTTTTCAGAATACGTACATACAGAGAGAGATTCCTGGTGTATGTATGTGTGTGTACGACAATTCTATGTGCGTTTATTCGATTTTATATGCGTTTTTTGCCGTTTTTTAGATCTCGTGTGCGTTTTTTCAATTTTCTTCTATTTCATGTGCGTTTTTTGCATTCCAGGACACAGCCGGACAGGAGAGGTTCCGTACACTTACACCCAGCTACTACCGAGGTGCACAGGGAGTTATATTGGTGTATGACGTGTGTAAACGCACTTATAAGATGTGTGTGTATTTTTTTGGACCATGTACACATTTTTCAGAATACGTACATACAGAGAAAGATTCCTGGTGTATGTATGTGTGTGTACGACAATTCTATGTGCGTTTTTAACCAATTTAGCCGATTTTCGGCAATTTTATGCGCGTTTTTTGCAAATTATGTGCGTTTTTTGCATTTTATGTGCGTATTAATAGCTCTATGTGCGTTTCAGGACACAGCCGGACAGGAGAGGTTCCGTACACTTACACCCAGCTACTACCGAGGTGCACAGGGAGTTATATTGGTGTATGACGTGTGTAAACGCACTTATAAGATGTGTGTGTATTTTTTTGGACCATGTACACATTTTTCAGAATACGTACATACAGAGAAAGATTCCTGGTGTATGTATGTGTGTGTACGACAATTCTATGTGCGTTTTTAACCAATTTAGCCGATTTTCGGCAATTTTATGCGCGTTTTTTGCAAATTATGTGCGTTTTTTGCATTTTATGTGCGTATTAATAGCTCTATGTGCGTTTCAGGACACAGCCGGACAGGAGAGGTTCCGTACACTTACACCCAGCTACTACCGAGGTGCACAGGGAGTTATATTGGTGTATGACGTGTGTAAACGCACTTCCTTCTCCAAACTGGACATGTGGCTTAATGAATTGGACACCTATGCCACCAGAACGGACATTATTAAAATGTTGGTCGGAAATAAGATAGATAAGGTGAGTTTTTATATGGTAATTTTAATTTTAAATATTTTTTTAGGATTTTTTAGACCTTAATTTGATATTTTTAGAATTTTTTAGGCTTTTTCAGACTTTAATTTGAATTTTTTTTGTTTTCAGACACTAATTTGATTTCTTTCAATTTTTCTAGACTTTAATTTGACTTTTTTAGGCTTTTTTCAATTATTTTAGGCTTGTTTTAATCATTTTAGGCTTGTTTTAATTTTTTTAGGCTTTTTCGGACTCTAATTTGACTATTTTTGACTTTTTCGGAGACTTGTAGACTTTAAATAGACTTTAATTACTTCCTTTGTCAAACTGGACATGTGGCTCAATGAATTGGACACCTATGCCACCAGAACGGACATTATTAAAATGTTGGTCGGAAATAAGATAGATAAGGTGAGTTTTTATACGGTAATTTTAATTTTAATATTTTTTTAGAATTTTTCAGACTTTAATTTGATTTTTTTAGAAATTTTCAGACCTTAATTTGACTTTTTTATTTTTTTTATATTATTTTAGGCTTGTTTTAATTTTTTTAGGCTTGTTTTAATTATTTTAGGCTTGTTTTTATTATTTTAGGCTTTTTCGGACTCTAATTTGACTATTTTTGACTTTTTCGGAGACTGATAGACTTTAAATAGACTTTAATTACTTCCTTTGTCAAACTGGACATGTGGCTTAATGAATTGGACACCTATGCCACCAGAACGGACATTATTAAAATGCTGGTCGGAAATAAAATAGATAAGGTGAGTTTTTATAATTTTTTTAGGCTTTTTTTCATTTTTTTAGAATTTTTCAGACCTTAATTTGACCTTTTTATTTTTTTTAAATTATTTTAGGCTTGTTTTAATTGTTTTTTGTATTTTTCAGACCTTAATTTGACTGTTTTAGAATTTTTTATATTATTTTAGTTTTTTTTCCAATTATTTTAGGCTTTTTTTCAATTATTTTAGGCTTTTTTCAATTATTTTAGGCTTTTTTCCAATTATTTTAGGCTTGTTTTAATTATTTTAGGCTTTTTTTAATTATTTTAGGCTTGTTTTAATTATTTTAAGGCTTGTTTTAATTATTTTAGGCTTTTTTCAATTATTTTAGGCTTTTTCGGACTTTAATTTGACTTTTTTTAGGCTTTTTCAGATACTAATTTGATTTTCATAATAATTATATTTTAAGTTTTATTTTAATTTTTCTTAGGCTTTAGAAAAAATAATTATAAAAAAACATACATACACACACAGGATCTAAACACACACACACACACACATAAATACATACACACACACACATAAATACATACACACACACACACAGGATCTAAACACACACACACACACAGGATCTAAACACACACACACACACATAAATACATACACACACACACACACAGGATCTAAACACACACACACACACACAAATACATACACACACACACACACAGGATCTAAACACACACACACACACATAAATACATACACACACACACACACAGGATCTAAACACACACACACACACAGGATCTAAACACACACACACACAGGATCTAAACACACACACACATACACACAGGATCTAAACACACACACACACACACACATAAATACATACACACACACACACACTCATAAATACACACACACACACACACACAGGATCTAAACACACACACACACACAGGATCTAAACACACACACACACAGGATCTAAACACACACATAAATACATACACACACACACACACACAGGATCTAAACACACACACACACTCATAAATACACACACACACACACACACAGGATCTAAACACACACACACACACACACACACATAAATACACACACACACACACAGGATCTAAACACACACACACACTCATAAATACATACACACACACACACACAGGATCTAAACACACACACACACTCATAAATACATACACACACACACACACACACAGGATCTAAACACACACACACACAGGATCTAAACACACACACA
>JAWQEG010007889.1:30000-37922 GCA_033782935.1 Petrolisthes cinctipes
TATGTAGGTGGGCTGTATGTAGGTGGGCTGTATGTAGGGCTGTATGTAGGGCTGTATGTAGGGCTGTATGTAGGGCTGTATGTAGGGCTGTATGTAGGGCTGTATGTAGGTGGGCTGTATGTAGGGCTGTATGTAGGGCTGTATGTAGGTGGGCTGTATGTAGGGCTGTATGTAGGGCTGTATGTAGGTGGGCTGTATGTAGGTGGGCTGTATGTAGGGCTGTATGTAGGGCTGTATGTAGGGCTGTATGTAGGGCTGTATGTAGGTGGGCTGTATGTAGGGCTGTATGTAGGGCTGTATGTAGGGCTGTATGTAGGGCTGTATGTAGGTGGGCTGTATGTAGGGCTGTATGTAGGGCTGTATGTAGGTGGGCTGTATGTAGGGCTGTATGTAGGTGGGCTGTATGTAGGGCTGTATGTAGGTGGGCTGTATGTAGGGCTGTATGTAGGGCTGTATGTAGGTGGGCTGTATGTAGGGCTGTATGTAGGTGGGCTGTATGTAGGGCTGTATGTAGGGCTGTATGTAGGGCTGTATGTAGGTGGGCTGTATGTAGGGCTGTATGTAGGTGGGCTGTATGTAGGGCTGTATGTAGGTGGGCTGTATGTAGGGCTGTATGTAGGGCTGTATGTAGGGCTGTATGTAGGTGGGCTGTATGTAGGGCTGTATGTAGGTGGGCTGTATGTAGGGCTGTATGTAGGTGGGCTGTATGTAGGGCTGTATGTAGGGCTGTATGTAGGTGGGCTGTATGTAGGGCTGTATGTAGGTGGGCTGTATGTAGGGCTGTATGTAGGGCTGTATGTAGGGCTGTATGTAGGTGGGCTGTATGTAGGGCTGTATGTAGGTGGGCTGTATGTAGGGCTGTATGTAGGGCTGTATGTAGGTGGGCTGTATGTAGGGCTGTATGTAGGTGGGCTGTATGTAGGGCTGTATGTAGGTGGGCTGTATGTAGGGCTGTATGTAGGTGGGCTGTATGTAGGTGGGCTGTATGTAGGTGGGCTGTATGTAGGTGGGCTGTATGTAGGTGGGCTGTATGTAGGGCTGTATGTAGGGCTGTATGTAGGGCTGTATGTAGGGCTGTATGTAGGTGGGCTGTATGTAGGGCTGTATGTAGGGCTGTATGTAGGGCTGTATGTAGGGCTGTATGTAGGGCTGTATGTAGGTGGGCTGTATGTAGGGCTGTATGTAGGTGGGCTGTATGTAGGTGGGCTGTATGTAGGGCTGTATGTAGGGCTGTATGTAGGTGGGCTGTATGTAGGGCTGTATGTAGGGCTGTATGTAGGTGGGCTGTATGTAGGGCTGTATGTAGGGCTGTATGTAGGGCTGTATGTAGGTGGGCTGTATGTAGGGCTGTATGTAGGGCTGTATGTAGGGCTGTATGTAGGTGGGCTGTATGTAGGGCTGTATGTAGGTGGGCTGTATGTAGGTGGGCTGTATGTAGGGCTGTATGTAGGTGGGCTGTATGTAGGTGGGCTGTATGTAGGGCTGTATGTAGGTGGGCTGTATGTAGGTGGGCTGTATGTAGGGCTGTATGTAGGTGGGCTGTATGTAGGGCTGTATGTAGGGCTGTATGTAGGGCTGTATGTAGGTGGGCTGTATGTAGGGCTGTATGTAGGTGGGCTGTATGTAGGGCTGTATGTAGGGCTGTATGTAGGGCTGTATGTAGGGCTGTATGTAGGGCTGTATGTAGGGCTGTATGTAGGTGGGCTGTATGTAGGGCTGTATGTAGGTGGGCTGTATGTAGGGCTGTATGTAGGGCTGTATGTAGGGCTGTATGTAGGGCTGTATGTAGGGCTGTATGTAGGTGGGCTGTATGTAGGTGGGCTGTATGTAGGGCTGTATGTAGGTGGGCTGTATGTAGGTGGGCTGTATGTAGGGCTGTATGTAGGGCTGTATGTAGGGCTGTATGTAGGGCTGTATGTAGGGCTGTATGTAGGGCTGTATGTAGGGCTGTATGTAGGGCTGTATGTAGGTGGGCTGTATGTAGGGCTGTATGTAGGGCTGTATGTAGGGCTGTATGTAGGGCTGTATGTAGGGCTGTATGTAGGGCTGTATGTAGGGCTGTATGTAGGGCTGTATGTAGGGCTGTATGTAGGTGGGCTGTATGTAGGGCTGTATGTAGGGCTGTATGTAGGGCTGTATGTAGGTGGGCTGTATGTAGGGCTGTATGTAGGTGGGCTGTATGTAGGGCTGTATGTAGGGCTGTATGTAGGGCTGTATGTAGGTGGGCTGTATGTAGGGCTGTATGTAGGGCTGTATGTAGGGCTGTATGTAGGGCTGTATGTAGGGCTGTATGTAGGTGGGCTGTATGTAGGTGGGCTGTATGTAGGGCTGTATGTAGGTGGGCTGTATGTAGGGCTGTATGTAGGGCTGTATGTAGGGCTGTATGTAGGTGGGCTGTATGTAGGGCTGTATGTAGGTGGGCTGTATGTAGGGCTGTATGTAGGTGGGCTGTATGTAGGTGGGCTGTATGTAGGGCTGTATGTAGGGCTGTATGTAGGGCTGTATGTAGGTGGGCTGTATGTAGGGCTGTATGTAGGTGGGCTGTATGTAGGTGGGCTGTATGTAGGGCTGTATGTAGGTGGGCTGTATGTAGGTGGGCTGTATGTAGGGCTGTATGTAGGTGGGCTGTATGTAGGGCTGTATGTAGGGCTGTATGTAGGGCTGTATGTAGGGCTGTATGTAGGGCTGTATGTAGGGCTGTATGTAGGGCTGTATGTAGGGCTGTATGTAGGGCTGTATGTAGGGCTGTATGTAGGGCTGTATGTAGGTGGGCTGTATGTAGGGCTGTATGTAGGGCTGTATGTAGGTGGGCTGTATGTAGGGCTGTATGTAGGGCTGTATGTAGGTGGGCTGTATGTAGGGCTGTATGTAGGTGGGCTGTATGTAGGGCTGTATGTAGGGCTGTATGTAGGGCTGTATGTAGGGCTGTATGTAGGTGGGCTGTATGTAGGGCTGTATGTAGGGCTGTATGTAGGGCTGTATGTAGGGCTGTATGTAGGGCTGTATGTAGGGCTGTATGTAGGTGGGCTGTATGTAGGGCTGTATGTAGGGCTGTATGTAGGTGGGCTGTATGTAGGTGGGCTGTATGTAGGTGGGCTGTATGTAGGGCTGTATGTAGGTGGGCTGTATGTAGGGCTGTATGTAGGGCTGTATGTAGGTGGGCTGTATGTAGGTGGGCTGTATGTAGGTGGGCTGTATGTAGGGCTGTATGTAGGGCTGTATGTAGGGCTGTATGTAGGTGGGCTGTATGTAGGGCTGTATGTAGGGCTGTATGTAGGTGGGCTGTATGTAGGGCTGTATGTAGGGGCTGTATGTAGGGCTGTATGTAGGTGGGCTGTATGTAGGTGGGCTGTATGTAGGGCTGTATGTAGGGCTGTATGTAGGTGGGCTGTATGTAGGGCTGTATGTAGGTGGGCTGTATGTAGGTGGGCTGTATGTAGGTGGGCTGTATGTAGGGCTGTATGTAGGTGGGCTGTATGTAGGGCTGTATGTAGGGCTGTATGTAGGTGGGCTGTATGTAGGTGGGCTGTATGTAGGTGGGCTGTATGTAGGTGGGCTGTATGTAGGTGGGCTGTATGTAGGGCTGTATGTAGGGCTGTATGTAGGGCTGTATGTAGGGCTGTATGTAGGGCTGTATGTAGGGCTGTATGTAGGTGGGCTGTATGTAGGTGGGCTGTATGTAGGTGGGCTGTATGTAGGGCTGTATGTAGGTGGGCTGTATGTAGGTGGGCTGTATGTAGGGCTGTATGTAGGTGGGCTGTATGTAGGGCTGTATGTAGGGCTGTATGTAGGTGGGCTGTATGTAGGGCTGTATGTAGGGCTGTATGTAGGTGGGCTGTATGTAGGGGCTGTATGTAGGTGGGCTGTATGTAGGTGGGCTGTATGTAGGGCTGTATGTAGGGCTGTATGTAGGTGGGCTGTATGTAGGTGGGCTGTATGTAGGGCTGTATGTAGGTGGCTGTATGTAGGGCTGTATGTAGGGCTGTATGTAGGTGGGCTGTATGTAGGGCTGTATGTAGGTGGGCTGTATGTAGGGCTGTATGTAGGTGGGCTGTATGTAGGGCTGTATGTAGGGCTGTATGTAGGTGGGCTGTATGTAGGGCTGTATGTAGGGCTGTATGTAGGGCTGTATGTAGGGCTGTATGTAGGGCTGTATGTAGGTGGGCTGTATGTAGGGGCTGTATGTAGGGCTGTATGTAGGGCTGTATGTAGGGCTGTATGTAGGGCTGTATGTAGGGCTGTATGTAGGTGGGCTGTATGTAGGGCTGTATGTAGGTGGGCTGTATGTAGGGCTGTATGTAGGGCTGTATGTAGGGCTGTATGTAGGGCTGTATGTAGGGCTGTATGTAGGTGGGCTGTATGTAGGGCTGTATGTAGGGCTGTATGTAGGGCTGTATGTAGGGCTGTATGTAGGGCTGTATGTAGGGCTGTATGTAGGGCTGTATGTAGGGCTGTATGTAGGGCTGTATGTAGGTGGGCTGTATGTAGGGCTGTATGTAGGTGGGCTGTATGTAGGGCTGTATGTAGGGCTGTATGTAGGGCTGTATGTAGGGCTGTATGTAGGGCTGTATGTAGGGCTGTATGTAGGGCTGTATGTAGGGCTGTATGTAGGGCTGTATGTAGGGCTGTATGTAGGGCTGTATGTAGGGCTGTATGTAGGGCTGTATGTAGGTGGGCTGTATGTAGGGCTGTATGTAGGTGGGCTGTATGTAGGGCTGTATGTAGGGCTGTTGTAGGGCTGTATGTAGGGCTGTATGTAGGCTGTATGTAGGGCTGTATGTAGGCTGTATGTAGGGCTGTATGTAGGGCTGTATGTAGGGCTGTATGTAGGTGGGCTGTATGTAGGGCTGTATGTAGGGCTGTATGTAGGGCTGTATGTAGGGCTGTATGTAGGGCTGTATGTAGGGCTGTATGTAGGGCTGTATGTAGGGCTGTATGTAGGTGGGCTGTATGTAGGGCTGTATGTAGGTGGGCTGTATGTAGGGCTGTATGTAGGGCTGTATGTAGGGCTGTATGTAGGTGGGCTGTATGTAGGGCTGTATGTAGGGCTGTATGTAGGGCTGTATGTAGGGCTGTATGTAGGGCTGTATGTAGGTGGGCTGTATGTAGGGCTGTATGTAGGTGGGCTGTATGTAGGGCTGTATGTAGGGCTGTATGTAGGGCTGTATGTAGGTGGGCTGTATGTAGGGCTGTATGTAGGGCTGTATGTAGGGCTGTATGTAGGGCTGTATGTATGGTGTGAAAAGCATCAGTTTGAGTCAGGATCAATAATAATTTCGTATGATTATTTATCAATACTTCTTCTGGGTAACGTCAGCCTTGAACTTGCAATACTCACCAACGTTGCCGCAAAGGCCGTTTATAGTTACTCTCGATTCATGAAGAAATAATAATAAAGGTTGGAATTGGTTTAACATTAGGATTTGTTTAATATTGTGGCATTCTAGCAAATTTTTGAGAACCAAACTTGTGAAATAAACGATAGACTCTTGCAATTGGCACCTATTTACACAGTGGTATTTGAGCGGGAAAGTTGATACTTGGTAGGCCAGGGGTGTTGGCTGACTTTCACCAGAAGAAGTATTGATAAATAATCATACGAAATTATTAATTGATCCTGACTCAAACTGATGCTTTTCACACATTAGGATGATGATTTTACGCACGCTGAGTGAGTTGTGGGTGCTCTGATAATGCTAGCAATACCGTAATATTGGAAAAATACAAACGTACACAGGGACAAACTGGCAACTGCCCACCCGCCTCTAGCCCCGTTTATTGGTAATACAGTACAGTATACCGTCGATTTGCACAAAATAATTGCAGGAATGTATGACTTGATGTTAAAGAATCAATAATAGACTATGTACGTTCCTCTTAAAGACTCGTTTGTACTGACAGGAAATAATAATTCAATATAGAATGCAGTATGATGTAATAAGACTCGTCTCCCCGTCCCCTTCGAAGCTCCCAGCCCTCCGCCTCGCACTGTCAACAATGGCAGACGTAAACATTACCTTTTTTCATTAATATTCAGTATTCTGTACAGAGATCGCACACAGCATATTTTATAGAACAAAAAAGACTCGTTATCAGCTTTTGTATGTCTGGTTTAAGTTAACGTAAATACCTCGCGATACACCCTGTATATATATATATATATATATATATATATATATATATATATATATATATATTATATGTGTGTGTATGTGTGTGTATGTGTGTATATTATATTGTATGTATATATCTATACTGTATTATTATTATTATTACTATTATTATTATTATTATTATTATTATTATAATTATTACTACTACTACTATTACTATTATTATTACTATTATTATTATTATTACTACTACTCCCCACACTACTACTCCTCCCCCACTACTACTACTACTACTATTACTACTATTACTATTATTACTACTACTATTATTACTACTACTATTATTATTATTATTACAACTACTACTATTACCCCTCCCCCACTACCACCACCACCACCACTACTACCACTACTACTACTACTACTATTACTATTATTATCATTATTATTATTATTATTGTTACTACTACTACTACTACTACTACTACTACTATTACCCCTCCCCCACTACCACCACCACCACCACTACCACTACCACTACTACTACTACTACTACTACTACTACTACTACTACTACTACTACTACTACTACTACTACTACTACTACTACTACTACTACTACTACTACTACTACTACTACTACTACTACTACTACTACTACTATTATTTACAGGACAAAAGAGAAGTCACCAGAGAGGAAGGAATTAAATTTGCTCGGAGACACGCTATGCTATTCATTGAAGCCTCGGCCAAAACTAGAGACGGAGTACAGTGTGCGTTTGAAGAGCTCGTACAGAAGGTAGGTGTACACGTGTGCGTTTGCGTTTGTGCGTGTGCGTAGAGGAAGGATGGGCCTACGTGTGTGCGCAAACGGATTGTGTGTGTGTGAATTAGAGTGAGAGATAGAGAGACTTAAAGTGAGACAATATTTTTTTCCAAGCTTAAAAGAGAGAGGTGTACAGTGTGCGTTGAAGAGCTCGTACAGAAGGTAGGTGTACACGTGTGCATTTGTGTTTGTGCGTGTGCGTAGAGGAAGGATGGGGCTACGTGTGTGCGCAAATGGATTGTGTGTCTGTGAATTAGAGATAGAGATAGAGAGACTTAAAGTGAGACAATATTTTTTTCCAAGCTAAAAAGAGAAAGGAGTACAGTGTGCGTTTGAAGAGCTCGTACAGAAGGTAGGTGTACACGTGTGCGTTTGGATTTGTGCATGTGCGTAGAGGAAGGATGGGCCTACGTGTGTGCGCAAACGGATTGAGTGTGAGTTAATTAGAGCGAGTGTGACAGCGAGTTAAAGATAGGTCATATTTTTTCCATGTTAGAAAGAGTGAAGGTGTACACGTGTGCGTTTGAAGAGCTTGTACAGAAGGTATGTGTACACGTGTGCGTTTGGATTTTTGCGTGTGCGTAGAGCTTGTACAGAAGGTTGGTGTACACGTGTGCGTTTGAAGAGCTTGTACAGAAGGTAGGTGTACACGTATTATTATTATTATTATTATTATTATTATTATTATTATTGTTATTATTATTATTATTATTATTATTATTATTGTTGTTATTATTATTATTATTATTGTTATTATTATTATTATTATTATTATTATTATTATTGTTATTATTATTGTTATTATTATTATTATTATTATTATTATTGTTATTATTATTGTTTATTATTATTATTATTATTATTATTGTTATTGTTATTATTATTATTATTATTATTGTTATTATTATTATTATTATTATTATTATTGTTATTATTATTATTATTATTATTATTGTTATTATTATTATTATTATTATTATTAT
>JAWQEG010007890.1:0-15000 GCA_033782935.1 Petrolisthes cinctipes
TACACCAGCAGGGAAGAGCGGGTTGTGTCCCCCTCGTGTTCCGTCTCCACACTCACCGTCCTCCCTGGTTGGCCGTAGTTCACCAGCTGAAAGACGACGATGACAAGGGAGACACAGAGAAAGTTATTAGTTAAGAGAGTTGTTTTGTTAGTTAGTTAGTTAGTTAGTTAGTTTGTTAGTTAGTTAGTTAGTTAGTTAGAGAGTTGGTTTGTGGTGTTTGTAGGTAGTTAGTTAGTTAGCTGGTTTGTGGATGGGTGTAGTTTGTTTGTTTGTTTGTTTGTTAGTTAGTTAGATAGAGAGTTGGTTTGTGGTTGGGTGTAGGTAGTTAGTTAGTAAGTTAGTTGGTTTGTTTTTAGTTTGGTGAATGGTGTATGAGTCAGGAGGTAACTTAACTGGTGTGTTAATAGATAAATAAGTATGTATTGATAAATTGATAAATAAGTATATAAATAGATAGATACACATATATATATATATATATATATATATATATATATATATATATATATATATATATATATATATATATATATATATATATATATTCTAGAGAGAGAGAGAGAGAGAGAGAGAGAGAGAGAGAGAGAGAGAGAGAAAGAGAGAGAGAGAATCGTTAATGAGGAAGGCTGAAAGAGAGAGTGTTTGTGTGCGTGCGTGGTAGTGCGTGTTTGCGCGCATACTAAACAGGGAGATGAGAACTATTAGGAGGGGTTGAATGGGCTGCAGAGAGAAGGTGAATACGGAGATACTGATAGCCGCCCAAGCTGGAACAGAGAGGGAAAGAGAAGGAGGAGGAGGAGGAGAAAGAGAAAAGGCAAATATCTAGATGGTTAGAGAAGCCGAGTTTGGTCACCCTATATCACCTAAACTTAACCATGTCCTACCAACTATTCTTACCACCTCCTTACCACTTGTTTTCACCACTACTCTGCCACTTACACACTACCACCTACCTACCTACATGCACTATTACCCTTTCACCACTACCCTGCCACCTACATCATTTACCACTACCCTACCACTTACATCAATCACCACTTCCCTGACACATTTACCACCATCATCATTCACCACTTCCCTACCACCTACATCAATCACCACTTCCCTACCACCTACATCATTCACCACTTCCCTACCACCTACATCAATCACCACTACCCTACCACCTACATCAATCACCACTACCCTACCACCTACATCAATCACCACTACTCTACCACCTACATCAATCACCACTACCCTACCACCTACACTATTCACCACTACACTACCACCTACACCATTCACCACTACCCTACCACCTACATCAATCACCACTACCCTACCACCAACATCATTCACCACTACCCTACCACCTACATCATTCACCACTACCCTACCACCTACATCAATCACCACTACCCTACCACCTACATCATTCACCACTACCCTACCACCTACATCAATCACCACTACCCTACCACCAACATCATTCACCACTACCCTACCACCTACATCATTCACCACTACCCTACCACCTACATCAATCACCACTACCCTACCACCTACATCAATCACCACTACCCTACCACCTACATCAATCACCACTACCCTACCACCTACATCATTCACCACTACCCTACCACCCACCTACATCATTCACCACTACTCTACCACCTACATCAATCACCACTATCCTACCACCTACATCATTCACCACTACCCTACCACCTACATCAATCACCCCTTCCCTGACACATTTACCACCAACATCCTACCACCAACCACCAACCACCTAGACAAGTTAACAGCAACACTTTAACTCACTTGACTTAAAATAAACTACCAGTAATGTATTTCTCTCACTGACACCAATGTACCCATACCAGAATATATGCCAGAAGTAGTAGTAAACGTAATTGAAAACACTGGACCAAGCGCTCTTTTCCACCAGAGGAGCGTATAAAATAGAGAACCATTTTAAAAGCCTCATCCTTGGACGCCCATGAGTGGAGTAAAGTGCATGGTTGGTATATACAAAGTAACGTCAAATAGAAGTGCTTCGGGTGGTGCTTTCCTCCGTCACATTAACATAAACAATAAATAGACTTCTCAGCTTATCACCATACGTCTTGAAGCTGCATCTAATGTCCTACACACCCAATAAATCCTCCCCTAGCAATCATCTCCCTTCCCCTCTATACCTTTGATTAAACAATAAGGGCATGAATGAGGGAACGAATGAACCAGATTACCATTATCCCACTGTACAGTACTGTAGAGGAGGGTAACACCACAGCTGCCCCACTTGAAGCAAAATAAGCCAGAACACCTTCTGACATAACAAAACCACAAGGAGGGTCTCCTTCTCCCCTCTGAGCTCATCTATTTAGCTGTCATCTCTTTACAAACAAAGAGAGAGAGAGAGAGGGAGAGAAAGTGGGAGAGAGAGAGAAAGGGAGAGAAAGTAGAAAGAGAGAGAGAGAAGAATTGGGTGGAGCTTAGACCAAACTCCACCCCTTTTCAAGAAGATAATAAGAATAATAATATCTGAATAGACTTGGCATCTTCCAAAACAGAATGTATATAAGCAGTGAAGTTGAACTAATATGTAGGATTTCCTAAACTGACTCCCAGGGCTATAACCTGTCTCCATAAGAGAGAGACACAGGCATATCAGACAAGGCATTAAATATAATTCCCTGTATAGAGATAAGTATGTATAAATAAATTAAGCCTAAAGAAACTTGTGCAGTCACTTTACCTAAGAACACCACTACGCCGAGCTCGCTACCTAATACCACAACAACCACAACAACAACAACAACTACTACGACTACACTTCGGACTAAGGTACTGTATCAGATCCTGAACGAGTTAAAGCCTTAGAGGACTGGTACATTTTGATGGCAGCGGTGTTTTGCAACAAAGCAAGTTGCAAGGTAAAGACTTCACGGGAGTACAGTGACTAACATAGTTCAAGGACAAGTTGAAGGAATCTGCTTGTAAATTCTCTCAAGTAATTTCTTCAGTGGGTAATCTTACGACCTCTAACGAGGGAGATAAACCACAAATTCTTCACCTACAAGAAACACCTGCTTTAACATAATTGCAACTGACCTACAGAGAACCTCATCTACTTCACAACAAACAATCATCACTTCATCACTACGGCGATCCTGTTACGTAAATTCTTTCGTAAGGACAACGCCATCACTCCATCACCTCCACGCTGACGCTGACGCCTCCTTATACGTAAATTCTCTCGTATAAGACAAGTCAAGGTTCATCATCTTCACTCCAATTACGACTGTTAGTGTGTTAGTGTGCGAGCTAACTAATCATCGCTTCGTCACTTCACGGTCGTCGCCCCTTCACCACATCGTCGCCTCGTCAGGCAACGCCCCAACAAAACTTCCACTCGTCGTCATCGTCGTTGCAACTACAGTCAACTAAAGTAGGTACACATTACATGTTACATTACATTAATTTTCACTTGTCCACGAACATGTTAGAAAATAGGTTCCTCACTAACAGCCCAGACAACAGAAAACAAGTGCCACATTAAAACAAAAGTAAAGATATAATCCCCCATTAATCCAAAGGTATCATAACTAACTTCGAATATCCCTGATAATGATTCACTAACCTCCAAGCTAGATTACTCTACCTCCCTAAGTTTCGTTTGTGGTGCCAACACATTCGAGTACATTCCTTTGTTTCTCCAAACCTTACCCCCATTAAAGCCTCTATCTGGTATACTATATTAACCTGTATTTTCTCCAACAATGGCTACTCCTCCACAATCTCCGACTGTCTCTGCTCTTCTAACAACTTCTTCTAACCCCACTAACTCTACTATGCAAGCAATGAGAATTTTACCCACCCACAATTATTCAAAGTACTATACGGGAGATAATCCACAGAATTTAACGTCATATGCTACATTCAGACAGTCACTTATTGATGTTTTTGGGGATGGTAAACTACATCATTCATTATCATGGGTTCAGAGAATAATTAAAACTAAGGCGGACAACATAAATACAAGTGAACCAGCAAAAGCACTTGCACTATCAGGGTCTCTAGCTTTAAATTCGAAGGAATCTCGTATCATACATCGTGAATTACAGATTACTCAATCCAAGGGTGCGAAGATTTTTAATTTTGATGCCACACCTACTCAAGGGGAATCACAGGGAAAACGTTGCAAACACTGTAACGAAAGTAATCATAAATACAGTCATTTACATGAGTCACAGTCGCATTCCTTAGATGAATGCATGATCCTTAACAGAATGAAACGGGACTGGCACAATCGAAATATGATGCATGAAACGAGACCGCCACAATATTAAAACGTACCGAAAATATAACTGTAGGCCCTGTCGTCGCATTTACCAATAATATACTATAATTCCCTGTCCTAGTATCACATAGTAACACCCCCTTAATGATAGACACAGGCGCCGCAGTTTCCTTGTTATCGGATAATTCCTTTAACAAATTGAGCAAATTAGGTCCCCAGCAACATTTATAAACCAGGATTGAACAGGTGACATAGAATGGTCAACCATGATAGGCAATAAATTACAGGTCTTAGGGAAACTAACCCTTCCTGTACGGTTAGCCAAGGGAACTAACCATATCCATAATGAATTTTATATAATACGAAATTATAAACTAGGTTTATCATACCTTATCAAACAAACTATAATAATAAACCCTAAACATAAAATAATACATTTTAGGAATTAATGTATTCCAATACAGGATTGTCCAGGCCAAACTATATAAGTCCAGGTAATGTTAACCCTATACGTATTGAAAATGAGGGAAATAACCCCATTATCATAAAGGCCATTGCTGCATATAATAATATATTAACCCCAAATTTCGTCCATAAATTGAAGGTACATCTTCCATCTCATGTACAGCCACACACTACCGTTCTATCCTTAATAGAACTAGTAAAATAATATATAACCAGGGATTAATTTACTTAACTAATGTAAATAGTGAAAATGTCACTGATATTAATAAACCATTTACCAATATTCATGTAAAGAAAGGAACATATCTATGTGATCTGTACAGATGGAAGTTAGACCAATACCACAAGGAAATATTGTATCGGTTCTTACCGAAGGATAAATAAATAGTCGTAAGGGAGCAACTTAGAAATTTGGTCAGTGGACGCGATTTTCCACTTTATCGTGATAATCTCATCACTATATTAGCCACATATTGAAATGCGATTGCCCTACCTGTAAGTTATTAGAAAAAAAAAAAATATACCATTACTCTAACATCTCCTTAACCCATTTACTCGAGCATATAGACTACCGTACCGCATAGTACACAGAAAGTGGTAAACGAAATATTAAATGAAATGATGGATGAAGGCATTATTAAGAATTCTAATTCCCATTTTAACAGCCCAATGTTTTTGGTTTCAAGAAACAAATAATGGTGATTTTAGGCCAGTCATTGATTGCAGAAAAAAATAAATAATGCTACACTTAAAGATAAATATTCCCTCCCTCCTTTAAGATGTTTTGTCTAACATTGGTGAAACAAAACCTATGATATTCTCCACATTAGACTTGGTCAGTGGAAACTGGCAAGTAACATTAGATGATAAAATTCAACCCATTACAACATTTAATAATTCCCATGGTTATTATGAATACATTCGTAGACCATTTGGTTTATGTAATGCTTCATCCACATTTCAGCATATGATCAATTTTCGTATTGGTTTTATTAATAACGTAGTCATCGCTAATCTCAACGATTTGATTATTTTCATAGTAAGTAACTATAGTGAGGTTATACAGAGATTACATTAGGTAGGCCTCAAACTTTAAATGTCTATGTCTCAGTTTCTTACCAGGAACTTATCATTTTAGGTTATCCATTTAACCGCCCCTGTGCTCCATACACAATCTGATAAAATACGAGCAATGAGAGTATTCACTATTCTAAATAAATGTTACTAACATAAAATCATTCTTGGTCTTATGTTCTTATATAGAATCTTTGTAAAGTATTTTCCCAAGTAACTAAACACCTAAATAATCCCCTCGAGAAAGATACAAATTTAGTATGGATGCCAGAAAAACAGCTAAGCTTTGAATTATTAAAGGTTAATTAATGTAAGCTTCAATTCTTACGTTCCCAAATATTCATTGTCTTTTATGGAGTGTACAGATGCTTCTTCAGTAGGCTACGGCGCTGTACTTATGTAAGAGATAGCTACGGGTCTATGTCAGGTATGTACTTAAGCTTAGAGAATATTAAGTACGCAGATTACTCGTTACTCTGTAACAAAACAGGAAACTTAAGCAATATTATGGGCACTTCGTACTTTGAGAAAAATCATATTAGGCTATCCTTTACATGTTTTCGCAAATTATCAAACGATCCTTGGCTTACTATAACCTCAAACCCTAACTGGAAAATTAGCCAGATAAGGTCTAACAATTCAGGAATTTCTCCCGCATATTGATATTAACTATCTTTTAGGACGATTAATAAAGTAGTAGATCCCTTAAACAGTCATCTTGTCCTTTTAGTTCCGAGGACAACCATGGACTTTGACCTTAATGCGGTTCGTAAACATTAGCAAACAATTCTATGATGAATGTAATAAAATATTCATTAAAAACTGAGGATGAAAATAATGGCCCAAAATTACCCAGTCACTTAAATATATTTTCCCTTCATGATGATATTATTTACAGAAAACTTAGGAAACGTGACGAAAAAAAAAAAAAAAAAAAACAATCAAATAGTGATACAACAAATAATGATTCCCTCAGTATTAATTACCCTTATATCATAATACAGCAGCAAGGCATCCTGGGAGAGATAGGTACCTGACCACTCTCCATACAATACACCATTAGCATAAACTAAGGGTAGATGATGAAACACATATATCGCTCAGTGCGAAGCAGACAATGCAAATAAAGGCCATACATTTGGACCTGTTCCATGACGGGAATCCCTAATCCTGGACGAATCATGGAACGTAGTAGGAATAGATCTACTTTCCTTAACAATTCCGAATAAGGACGCAAATAAGTTATTACCAATGGTTAACTATTTTCTAAATATTTGGTGGCAGCAACACTATGATAAAAACCGCAAAGGTAAGTGCACATATATATAAAAACCAACTTCATATGACCATATACATGTCTCGATATTATAAAAGGTATCTGATGTCTACGACATTAAGCAAACGTTTGTATTACCATATCTCCCAGCATTTAATGGCTTAACAAAACGGCAGCACCGTACAAATACTAGAAGTACTTCGTGGCAAAAGAAACAAGGAAAATCCCTCCACATGGGAAGACTGCATCGATATGTCGGTCAATAAACACTACAAAATACGGAAATAAAGGAAAAAACTCCACTTGAAATACTATATGGCGTATGGATACGTCTTTCATATGATATAAAATTGCCACACAGAAGCCATGATACAACGTGGACAACTACACTGAACGACAGCGAGTTGCATTTCAACAATTTCATCATGATGTACAAAACGATCTACAGGCTTGCATGAAAATAATGCGTGATTGCCAACATAACAAAACAAATTATGAGCTTGCATGAAAATAATGCGTGATTGCCAACATAACAAAACAAATTATGAGCTTGCATGAAAATAATGCGTGATTGCCAACATAACAAAACAAATTATGAGATTGCATGAAAATAATGCATGATAGCCAATATAACAAAACAAATTATGAGATTGCATGAAAATAATGCATGATAGCCAATATAACAAAACAAATTATGAGCTTGCATGAAAATAATGCATGATAGCCAATATAACAAAACAAATTATGAGATTGCATGAAAATAATGCATGATAGCCAATATAACAAAACAAATTATGAGATTGCATGAAAATAATGCGTGATTGCCAACATAACAAAACAAATTATGAGCTTGCATGGAAATATTGCGTAATCGCCGACATAATAAAACAAATAACTCAATATGTTCACTCCAAGTGATAACGGGTACCCGATCGAATCTTCACACTTCTTTAGTAGGTAATAAACCTATAATAATGCATAATTTTACCAGGCGGTTGATATTGTTTATGTAAAGAGAATAAAGAAATTGGTAAAAGCGCGCAAAACCCAACATCCACAATGAAACCAATCAATATCTCTTGAACATTAACAATTCCTCTTCCTAGTAATTTTATCCCTACTATTGATGATAATAATATAAACAATTATAAACAAAAACTCCGATCGGTTTCCAATGATATATAATAATTTTTCTTACGGATGTGGCCCACATCAACCTATATAACAATTTTCGTGTTTATACTCGCGGCCTATAAGCTCCGAAGAAGTGCATCAAGCGGATAAAGATGACGTCTACATTCTGAGAGCTCTCGTTTACAATTTTATCAAACAGTTGAAAAGAAAAAGGAAATAATAAAATATTGGGGAAGAACGATATTATCATTAATTTTTATAAGGTATCTGACTTATTACATAAATTTTCTGCCATTGAGCAGTGGGTACAGATAAGGTATTTAATGATACACTAGTTTTGTTTGACAGGTATCACACAAATGAAGTTCCCAATTTACATGTGTTATATTCTAAGGTGTCCTGTCACCATTGGGCGCCCTAGGAAGGAATTCAGCGACTCAAATAATATTGCTCGCTTATTATACAAAAAAAAAAAAATAATAATAATAATGGCTTAGAACCATCATCACAGCCCAGAGCGTGATTGGGATATTTTAAGTGGAATTTCATCAACACTATTTGGTAAGGCTTAGATAGTTATATACAAGCATTATCCCATAAATAAAAAGGTTGCGGGACAAGCCGTTGCAAATCAAGATAAGATAAAGTAACAGGTATATACTGTATTAGAGTGCAAATCATTGCACAGAAATTAAATACGATTTATATAACTTTACATGATCAACGAATGAAAAGAACTACATATATGGAATAATATATCATGTTTTAGGCTTCTATTTATTTCTGTGAATTAGCAGGAAATGAATTGCAGGTGAGGAACAGAGAGAAATGACAACCATTTATTTCTTAAGAGAATATTTACTGCGATTAAGGTAAGATTAACTCACAATTATTACCACTCCAACAGCTACGAAATATAATGGTATAATCAATGATGAAATACCATCTGACTTATTATCTTCATACACCTACTTGGTATATTATTATACATTCATGCGTAGTATATTACTACAAGATCATAATCCCATTATTATTCACATAAAAGATAAAATGTTTTTCCCAAGCTACGTACTTCAACAATTCCCTATGAAAATGGAAGTAATCCTTTAACATTCGATTTTCATCCAATAAGTATTATACTTAGTGATGATGTCATCAGTGACACACAACACTTCAAGTGCCATGTTGCATATCTTCATAGATGTTTGTCTTGCATATTTCTTTGCATTTAAGTTGCATATAAATCTCCTAACGATGCAAAATCTCCACTTGCTTGGAATCAAAGTAATACTAATCAAGCCCTATATGCATGTACATTCATATCTATTACTAATCAATATCTCTTTTCATCATCAATTTTAATTTCCACTATCTATACTTACCTGCTGATACACAATTAACATTAATTTACCCTAATCACCCTACACATGGTATGGTTACAGGCTACTATAAAGAAACGGACTCATAGGAAATACGATCCAAGGGAATCGTTACCTTGCCTAATAAACATAAACGTGCTTGACAACATGACATAAGCTTTTCCACCTTTAAACATATTTCATTTAAAGTCGACTTGTTTAACATCTCCTCATTATCAGTTGTTTCGGAAAAAGTGCAACTATTATGTTATTCAAGGAGAATAGGCTTCAATCATCCTTATTATATAATTTGATTCCTCCATATCTTGATCAAAATAAAACTGAGTACCAATGTTTATTATCCACTGTCTTATCTTTCTGCCATGTACTATCATATTTATGTGTTGTATAAGAACGAACTATTGAGGTATACTGAATTATGTTGTATTGAAAAGAATAGGACTGTTATTTCACAGCCTAGCAACACGGCCCCTTATTAATGTGTGAACCTTTAGCATAGGTTAGCTTATATAC
The DNA here is from genome assembly GCA_033782935.1 of Petrolisthes cinctipes. NCBI lineage: Eukaryota > Metazoa > Arthropoda > Malacostraca > Decapoda > Porcellanidae > Petrolisthes > Petrolisthes cinctipes. Next base: position 10,130 of record JAWQEG010007890.1, read on the forward strand.
ACACAATAACATGCACCTAGCTAAACACATTAATTTTAAGATGATTTTTATGTGACAATGTATTAATATTCATGTATTAATGATACTATCTATGTTCATTTATGTACAAGATGTGCCTATGTCTTAATGTCTATTTTAGGTTACTATACATGTCTTCATTGTTACTATCTTAATTATCATGTACCGTACCAACATTGTGAACTGGCCTTCTATTAAATAAAGCTTTAATGCCTGGAGGGCCAGGCAGGTAGCGTGATAGAGCGATGTACAGTACTGTAGAGGAGGGTAACACCACAGCTGCCCCACTTGAAGCAAAATAAGCCAGAACACCTTCTGACATAACAAAACCACAAGGAGGGTCTCCTTCTCCCCTCTGAGCTCATCTATTTAGCTGTCATCTCTTTACAAACAAAGAGAGAGAGAGAGAGGGAGAGAAAGTGGGAGAGAGAGAGAAAGGGAGAGAAAGTAGAAAGAGAGAGAGAGAAGAATTGGGTGGAGCTTAGACCAAACTCCACCCCTTTTCAAGAAGATAATAAGAATAATAATATCTGAATAGACTTGGCATCTTCCAAAACAGAATGTATATAAGCAGTGAAGTTGAACTAATATGTAGGATTTCCTAAACTGACTCCCAGGGCTATAACCTGTCTCCATAAGAGAGAGACACAGGCATATCAGACAAGGCATTAAATATAATTCCCTGTATAGAGATAAGTATGTATAAATAAATTAAGCCTAAAGAAACTTGTGCAGTCACTTTACCTAAGAACACCACTACGCCGAGCTCGCTACCTAATACCACAACAACCACAACAACAACAACAACTACTACGACTACACTTCGGACTAAGGTACTGTATCAGATCCTGAACGAGTTAAAGCCTTAGAGGACTGGTACACCACTACCAGTATACTAGGGACAAAATTATGGTTCAGAGTTGAGTTCACGCCCCAAAAGTATATATATATTATACAGTATATATATATATATATATTTACTGACTGGAATATATTATACGACTTGCCTGGCATTTGGAGACCCGCCTGCTTTTGAAGGGAGTCAGGGAGCTTGTGTCTGTAATGGCCTGGCAAACCTTTAAAATATTTTGGAAGGCGGGGCGAGCGGGTCTGCCACTTTATGCTCAAGTCAGGTATCGTATTCAATACATTTTTCTCCCCTTTCATCGCGCGTCAGGTGCAGATTTCACTTCTCTTGACTTAAGGGGGTCAGTACGGTGTTGGAAAGTCGTCTGGAGCAACTGATTCCCCCAAACTATTCCAAGCAACAAGCCACCAATATATTTGCTAATTTAATCCTGTTTCTTTGCATACTTTGGAGGAATCGTAGCTCTCTAATTTACCAAAAGTGTATTATCCCCTTAAAGAGCTACAGTGAAGAGCATGAATCCCGACCTCTTGACATCTTATTGATCTTTCATGCACAGATTCTCTATAGTCATATAGGCTAGATTCGCTCAGAAAAGTGATGACAGTGTATCCAGATTTTTTTTTCTATCGTTCTCAACCGTACAGCATTGGTCCTAATTTTCACCCGAAGGCTTAGTCACAGTAGCAGTGTGAAAATCTGACATTATTTCGTGTGGCAACTGTAACATACTGAAAGATCAATGCGGTGATTTATAAATGCCATGTGTGTATGTCTCACAGGGTTTGCCAGATTGGATCCTTTGTAGGGGTTTGAAGTTTTGAGGCGGATACTTTACTCTTGATTCCTGACTTATATTTGAACTGTTCACTGACGTACTATGCTCTCTTAAGCAGGCGTGTGTACTGTAGTTTTCAGGGTACCTTTTTAACGTGTACCAATTTCTCCCAGAGCCTGCGTTCATGGACATGTATAGATTTAGGCAACAACTTCAGCAATGTTTTTCATTGGTTTTTGTAAATGTTGGAGATTCATATGCTTCTTAAAAATGACTTTATGACATTCCACCTTTTATATTCTGGTACCGGTTTGAGTGGGCAACTTTTCCCATGCACATGTAAGAAGGAATTTATGTGTGGTACAGTAGGCAGGACAAGGCACGTTAGATGGTTCGAGTCAATTATAGATTATAGATGATGATACAATTTAAAAGACAAATAATTAATAAACATGTTGGGTTGAAGCAAGCTAATGATTATCAAGTATGGAAATAGATAGGATTGAAGTAAGTGTGTGGAAAATAGGACCTGAGGCTATAGTTTGTAATGTCAGTGCATGGAAGCCGAAATTAAGATGCATTTCTGGTGTGGAGGGTGTATGAGAAAAGATTAAAGTGCATTTATAGTGTAAGGCTTGAGGGATGTAGGGCTGAACTGGGTCTGTGAAATCAAGAGTTTAGAAGATTGTATTGAGTTGAGTTTGTGATGTCAAGTGTGTTGAAGATAGATTGGATTGAGTTGAATTTGTGTTGTCAAGTGTATGGGTGATTGGATTGAGTTGTGTTTGTGGTGTCAAGTGTGTGGGTGATTGGATTGAGTTGTGTTTGTGGTGTCAAGTGTGTGGGTGATTGGATTGAGTTGAGTTTGTGATGTCAAGTGTGTGGATGTCTGGATTGAGTTGTGTTTGTGATGTCAAGTGTGTGGATGACTGGATTGAGCTGAGTTTGTGAAGTCAAGTGTGTGGATGATTGGACTGAGTTGTGTTTGTGTTGTCAAGTGTGTGGATGATTGGACTGAGTTGCGTTTGTGAAGTCAAGTGTGAGGAAGGTAGAAGTGATGTAAGTTTTCTGAGTTGGAAGTGGTACTGACCTTATCGCGATGGTACCAGAGGATGAAGTCTGGTGGTTTGGGACTGAGGTGTACCATGCATGTCAGGTTTAGGGTACTGCCACGATCCAGGTACACGTCACCTCCTCCCAGCAGCTCCACTGACGGTACTGAAAAGGGGAAAACATGGTACTTAGGTTATGGTACGGACAGACAGACAGACAGACACATACTTCCATCCCTCTGAAACACACATAAGCGAGCACGCAAACGTACACATGCAAATACATAGGCTACACACACACACACACACACACACACACACACACACACACACACACACACACACACACACACACAGAGTCAATGTGGTTGCTCTAATGGTAGCCCGATATTCGAGAAAAATAATAGATTAACTCAAACTAGTATGTTGATGATATTTCTTCATATGTTACTGAAGAAACGAGAGATTTATATCGAATGGATTGGGGCGTCCTGCTGCAGACAGTAACGCTCTTTCATTCTATTGTGAGGTGAACCATAAACATTACATGGCGACACAAATGTTTCAACGGTCCAAAAGCCTCCTATACCAGTTCAGGGTCAGAAGAATTGATAAAATATTGTTGTTGTAGACCGCACGCACCGACACAAGCAAATGTTGGCTCAGGTTTCTTGTCAACATAATATTTCCTTGTTGTTAACTGTTGAATTTTAATAAGGTAACATTCACAGTTGGGCAGCGTCAGTTGAACGTTAATGAATTCAGTAAAAGTGGATGAAACTTAAGAATTCAATTTAAATAGTTAAGTGTTTGATTAAGAATGATATAAGAGATGAAAGTTGTATACGAGAGGGAAATAAAAGTTAATGTCTTTCACTCTGTCGACAATGATCTTGGAATGTCTCGGTGAAATACAGTAAGAAGGTCTACAGTTATGGCTAAAGTCTACGTAGGGCTTCCGATTCCTCCAGACTGTGCTACGAAACCAAGTCACTCCTTAAACGGGCCGTCTTGTGACCTAGTTTGAAGCAGTAAGAAGTCTCCCGTTCGCAACCCAAAGAGTTTTTCTCCCTTTAAAGAGAAGCTGTAACTGCGAGTGTGGTGTGTATTGGAAAGAACATTAGTAGCGGGGAATGGCTCATACCTCTTGTACAACCTTAGTGTTCCCCGGTGGGTTATGCTTAACTCTATGCTAGTGTATTACTCTATATGTTTTACGAATTGTATTGCTTTATATTTACTGTATTATTCTACATGTTTCATTATACTGTTCCCCTGTGGGTTAAGCTTACCTCTATGCTGGTGTATTTATCTATATGTTATTCTATATATTGCTCTATATGTTTCACGAGTTGTATTGCTATATATTTACTGTATTATTCTATATGTTTCAGTATACTGTTCTCCTGTGGGTTATGTTTGCCTGTATGTTCGTGTATTACTCTCTGTATGTTTCACTGTTTGTTCACATGTCTGTATGTATACGTCTGTCTGTCTAGATTATATTATATGCCATTCTATTTTTCTTCTCAATTGCTATATATAAAAGTAAGAAGCCTCTGAGCGAGTTTCATTTTAGACATGCCCTTCTATTACAAAAAAAAAAAAAAAAAAAAAAAAAAAAAAAAAAAATGGTAATGGAGAGGTATTAAACTGTATTCATTTACTGAGAGGATTTGTTCCCTTGACAAGACAGATCGCTAATGTACAGCCACAATCAAATCTCCACCGAAACTTTCCTTCCATTGTGCATTTAAATCAGTATCATATAAAAATATAATCATACAACACCTTACGTTAACTCAACCCCCTCAATTATTATTATGAGGTGCTGCAAAATCATACACGTTTTGTTCTTTATTACCAAGATATTTACTACAATGAAAGGAAAGTGTCGGTGGTTATTTGATTGTGGCTGTACATACACGTGAAAAAAAAAAAAAAAAAAAAATGTACAACTATTCCTAAAAAAAAAAAAAAAAAAAAAAAAAAAAAAAAAAAAAAATCTAATAAATACTCAGCCCCTCCTACCGGCATCACTATGTATGTATGTATGTAATGGATAGATACGTAGCGCCTGATATACAGATGCGTTCACCTTAAAAATGCAACAATTTTAGTTTAGTTGTGAGCCGTGATGCAATTGGGGGTGTGG
>JAWQEG010007890.1:25000-28387 GCA_033782935.1 Petrolisthes cinctipes
GATAGAGAGAATGGATGGAGAGGGAAGTAATTGTAACGTAGGAATAAGGGTAGTAATGGCAGGGTTGGGTGAGAATTATTATTATTATATTACACGGTTTCCATCCACCGGGTCTATGGGAGATGGGAAGGGTATGGTGGGTGTGAGGGATGGGGTGATAATGAGGGGAAATGGCGTGTGATGATGGTGCTGGCAAGGGACTGGAGGGGAAAACGTGAGGGTCAACGAGCAGGAAAAATGACTCGATGATAAAGGGGAAAAAAAAAAAAATAGTTGTATATTTATGAAGGTAGAGCAGATAAAGTTAGATTTACACACAGTACTGTATGATAATAGTAATAGTATGATGACAAAATAGTCAATATATTCGCTATCAAAGACACACATTCAGTACCCTTCCTCTCATACTACGCTATACAGTCACGCTAGACGGGATATTCACAGGACCAATCAATTTTCGTCCAAGAAGCAGTACAAGATATCCGTATACTTTCGTGAAAATATATAGTTCAATGCGATGTAAGTACAAAGATAATGTCATTAATTTTCTCATCTATAATACAAGTTGGAATTGATATATGAAACAGACACACACTGAAACGGGACCCCCCCCCCCCCCCATTGAAATGTGTCTTTTACATGTATCCACAACTGTACAGTCACGAGCACTAATAAGTATACAGCTTTGGTTGAAACTTTGAACAGTCCAATTCACCAATGAACTAATTCCAATGGAGATCTTTTTTGTGCATTAATTTACTGTCTCTAGGTATTCGAAGAACAACTGGATACTTATTAGTTGCTCGTGACTGTACATTTGGTCTAATCTTGGCTTTATCGATGTATTTATTCAACAAAATAACGTGTTGATATCTTTTTTATGCATTCATTTATACACATAATTATTCACAGGTGTACCATACTTTGTTTACGTTATCTACAGTATTTTCATTGTTACAGATACTCTCCCAACACCACAACCTTTTCAGAGATGTTATTAAAATGGGGCAGTACAAGGTTGGTAAATCTGTAGCAACTAAATTCTCCAAACTATTCCAAGCAACAGATCATTAATATTTTTGTTACTCTGGTCCTGTTGCTTTCTGGAATAGGTTTGGAGGAATCAAGGCACTACAATGTAAGAATATAGTACAGTACTTCCTCCATAAGAACCCACGTGATGTAGCTAGAAAATTGTAGGTTAGTAAGTCCTTCAAACATTGCCAAGAAACACCACATACATTACAGAAGCTTGTTTCGTGGCATAGTCAGGAGTCAGAAGCCACCAGGTCTCATACACAATCACAGGGTCCATTCAAAACACACTAGGCCGTCCACAACCAGCCCTAAGCCCCCAACTTGTGGATGGATTTCATGGTTGTGTGTGACCCCTTCATATTTTAAAAAGTTATCCTCTATTTTCGGATATGACCAGTGAGAAAATTATGGATGAAAACTTGGGGAATAAGGGATGAAGACTTGTGACAGGTGTAAGCTTGTAGGATATAATGTTTTTTGTTTTCTAAAGGTCTGGTTAGATAATAGTTACGTCACTTGTTTTGGTGTCACGTACGAGATCAGATGAAATAAAAAGAGAGTATCTTTTTGCTGCTGGGAGTTTAAAAGGGTAGTTAGTGTCTTGTGAGCGATAATATCTATGGACTACCTACTCCTCAAAAAAGTGCCACAAAACAGACCTCCCTCTCTGTCACTCAGGTTGTCTGTTTTCTGGCATAGTTTGGAGGAAATAATAACTGTTCAATTTGTCTACATAGTATTACCCCTTTAAGGAATGAGAGGAAAGATTTTCAGGGTGACAGGAATAAAGAAATGGAATTGAGTGAATGAAGGAAGACTGAGAATGGAGAGAAATGTCTGTGTGAGATTAAATAGAAAGAGGGGTTAGGAAGTTAGGAAGGAAGGAAGTGAAGGCAGAGAATAAGAAATGGAGGGGAGAGGAAGTTAGGAAAAGAGAGAAGAATGAAAAATAAAAGGTGGGGTGAGAAAGGAAAGCAAAGTTGTTGGAGCGAGAGACAGAGAGAATGAGAGAGAGAAAGATAGAGAGAGAATGAAAGAGAGAAAGATAGAGAGAGAATGAGAGAGAGAGAATGAGAGAGAGAGAATGAGAGAGAGAATGAGAGAAGAGATTGAGGGAGATAGAAGAGAGAATCCGAGAGAGAGAGAGAAAGAGAAAAAAAATAACAAATAAAATGAGAGAAAGGAGAGATTGAGGTGTTTGCCACGGGACTTATTTGAAGGAGTGGGAGAGAATGTAAAGAAGGAAGAAGACGAGGAGGTTGAGTGGTGGTGAAGGAATCAAAGGATGAAAATGTAGCCAAGGGGTCTGTGGTGAAGGGGACGAGATGAAAGCATAATGTAAGGAGTGAGCACCGGTCAATTGGAGGCTTTGATTCACCCACACCAGGCCACATAACAGGATACACACCGAGGGGGTCTGTTTCGTGGCATAGTTTGGAGGCACCAGTTGGACAGGGATGGTGGTATAAAGAGAGGGATGGGGTTTAGGGTGAGGCGATAAGACTTGAGAAGTGTTGAAGAGGGATGAAGAAGGAAGGAAGAAGATTGTGGTTATGAAGAAGGTGTGGGAGAAAATTGTGAAGGAGGAGAAGGAGAAGGAGGAGGAGGAGGTGCAAGTGGTGATGGAGTGTAAAGTGTTTGTGTGTGTGTGTGTGTGTGTGTGTGTGTTTTCGTGTGTGAGTGTGTGAGTGTGAGTGTGTGTATGTGTATGTGTGTGTGTGTGAGTGTGAGTGTGTGTGTGCATGAGAGTGTGTGTGCATGTGTGTGTGTGTAATAATAATAATGATAATAATAATAATAATAATGATATAAGGTTTAATAAAATAGCAGCTGGTAAGCTGAAAATTTACATATTACACTAAAACATTAATGGTAAAAATGAGAATAAAACAAATACACATAAATACACATGAGATAATAATAAATACAAAGGAAATATCAGAAAAACTTACTAGTAATACCTACGTACATAAACGAAGAAATACACAGAGATATAATAGTAATATATATATATATATATATATATATATATATATATATATATATATAATATATATATATATATATATATAATATATATATATATATATATATATATATATATATATACATGATGAAGCAAATGGGTGTAGGTTTGTGGGTCGGATAGGCCTAGTGGTGTGAAGGGAACTGGATTTAGTGCGCGTGTGGTGAAAGAAATAGGAAAAACTGTGATCATATGGGAGAGACCGTGAGGCTTAAAATGATAAAAGAAGATAAAAATATGTTACGAAAAGTGATAAGTGATATGGTGATGAGAGGATGTTATTGGCAGTGGCAGGTTTAATTAAGAGGAAAATTTTGTGTTGG
>JAWQEG010007891.1:0-5000 GCA_033782935.1 Petrolisthes cinctipes
GTCTGGTCTGCTGCAGAAGTATTCATAACTTACTTTATGTGTGTGTGTGTGTGTGTGTGTGTGTGTGTGTGTGTGTGGTGTGTGTGTGTGTGTGTGTTCACTTCCATAAATAATTATTCAATTAGCTTATCACAATTTAATACTATTTCATACTTATCAAATTTAATTAATACAATATTTCCACTCATCTAATACGTATGTCATCATTGCCTTGTTAATTAACACGTTCACAAATGAAAATATATAATTTATTGCTTTTCTAATAAATATCATAATTATATTACACATAAATGCTTCTATAAACAAAGGTATTATTTAAATCTTGTGATGCCTTCACTATAAAAACGAACAACAACATCTGAGTGAGTGACAACAAAGCCGGAATAATAATAAAAATGATCACTGACCTTCTAACGCTCTGTGTGTCGCTCGCTTCACTCAGTCCCGGGGGGAGTAGAAATATTTAGACTGAAGCAACTGAGATTATTGAATCCTTTGTGTTCTGGAATTCTTTTCAGTTCGTTGAATCCAAATCAAAGCTGATCAAGGATGCGATTCTGTTTAAGCTTTTTTTTTTTTTTTTTCTCTCGGCGTACTTTATATTTTGTACCTGGACAGCGCTGTTTGAAAGCTATATAATATTACTGTACCGGAAAGCTATATAATATTACTGTACCGGAAAGCTATATAATATTACTGTACTGGAAAGAGTGTTTGGAGAGGATTAATTGATTGATTGATTGATATTAGGCGCCGGCCGCAACAGCGAGGTCATATGGCGCCCCAAGGAGGAAGAAGAAGGTGATTGATAGGTGGGACAGTAAGCACAAAAGGTAACAGATGAAACAAAAGGGACAGTTGGAGAAGTGAAAGCCCCTTTTAGTCGCTGTTTTGAGAGGAAAATAATATGCTGAGGACTCGAGGACTCACGATTTCTTATAAAACTACAAGAATAATATGATGTTAGTAGTAATAGGCTTTAGAGTGTAGGAACCCCTATCTCTCTATTGCCCTGCCCAGTATAAAGACATAAATAAAGCCATATAATCATAAAGCGCTAAGGTGAGACACACATCAAGTCAGAGTTGGTTTGGTAGAAAGAAAATTACATATAGACCAAATTAAGAGAGTAAAAGAGTAAATTTTAAGAGTAAATTAAAGAGTATATAAATGTAATTGATATCTTTTAGAGAAAATTGATAGCAGCCCAATTATTACCTTACGAACAATAAAAAAGTATTCTTTATGGAGGTTAATTAATGAGCAGATATTTTTTGTTATAACACTATATATATATTACACTATATATGTATTACGAGATCAAAGGCAGCTGTATAACGTGTCTTTTTAGCATACATAAAAAAAAAAAACATGTGTATAAGTGTATAGATACAGTTCATCTCTCTTTACACAATTACGACACTCCACTACAATGTAAAACCAGCTTCTTTAGAATCCAAGACCCTTAAGGGGTATATAGCACATTGTTTTAGGTGTTAAATCTGGAGCAAATGATTCCTCGAAACTATTCCAGCCAACAGGATACCATTATTTTTCTTCATCTGGGTCTGTTTCCTGGCATACTTTGGAGGAATCGAGGCACTCCAAAATATTAAAAGTATATTAACTCCTTAATCAAGAGGAGATAGGAGCTTGTTTCGTGGCATGGTCTGGAGGTATCAGAAGCCTCCAATCATCATACACGAACGAACACAGGGTCCTTAATAACACACAGTACAGTACAGAAACGGATCATGTATGGACAGCGAATAACTCGTTAAGGGACCCTGTGATGTAGTCAGAAAATTGGAGGTAAATGAGTCTTTCAAATGCTGCCACAAAACACCACCTATATGGAAGGATGTTGTTTCGTGGCATAGTTAGGAGTAAACAGAAGCCTCCATTTTTCATACACGATCACAGGGTCCTTAAGTCTTCTACTGTAGGTTACTCTTCTGTGTAACGTGGCCGGTGAACATGAGTGTGAGGTGTTGGTAGATTATTTATTATGGCTCGCACGGAATGGCAAGTCTCCGAAAATATTAGTACACTGTTCTAGATTTTGTCCTTGACGACACTATAAAGTTCTATGCACACCATCAGATCCCTAGTGAAAAGTTACATGTGTGAATCTTTTTACAATTAATTAGCTAGATGCAGACGTTTAAGGAGAGAACGAGAACACACAGACACAGACACAGACACAGACACAGACACAGACACAGACACAGACACAGACACAGACACAGACACAGACACAGACACAGACACAGACACAGACACACACACACACACACACACACACACACACACACACACACACACACACACACACACACACACACACACACACACACACACACACACACACACACACACACACACACACACACACACACACACACACACACTCTTTCTCAATTCTATGTATGGTATATACATGTGCAAGTGTGCGGCTCTCTCTGTTTTTTTTGTTATTCAAAGTATTATTAGTTGCAACATACACAACTTATGAGAATAAACTTATGGAAAAACATGAATAAACAACAACTACATACTTTAAGAACTAAAAATGTAGAAGTAATTGATACAAAATATGTGGGAAAATGAGTATCTGAAGTTTCAGGAACATATGATGTTTGATGACGAGTTATTAAAACACACATGGAATAAAAAAGAGGCACCACCTTGCTATTAACAATTTCCCAGAAATTATTTTGAAAGAGGAAGGCGAACCGTGTGACTGAAGCCCCGTTAGGTTATTACATTAAAAACTTGGGTCGGAGGAGGGGGTAGGAGGAGAGGAAAGGAGGAAAAGGGGGAGGAAGTGAGTGGTTGGTTATTTCAACAAAACACTTACAGTTGGTTATTTCACAGGCAGCTGGTAAGTGAAGGAGGAAGGAGAAGGAGGAAGGAGAAGGAGGAAGAGGAGGAGGTAGTAAGTGGAAGAGAGGGAGAAGAAGATGAAGGGAAAAGAGGAGGAAGAAGAGGAGTCGGTACTGGTGGTGGTGGTGTTGGAGAAAGAGACGACGAGGAAGGTCGGAATTAAAAGCAAAATAAAAAAAAAAATAAAATCAATTGTGGTTTTTAATTTCGTGTCAGAATGAAGCAGGTGAGTTTCAATTAGTGGCCTGTCAGACGGTATTAAAGGGAGCACGTCCGTGATTACTGCCGCCACCACCACCACAACACACCAACACCTTTACCACACCACCTCACTGTTACCTACTACAACACCAACACAACACCACACCACAACACCTCACTGTTACCTACTACAATACCAACACCACACCACAACACCTCACTGCTACCTACTACAACACCACACCACACCACACAACACCACCACCACACCACCTCACTGCTACCTACTACAATACCAACACCACACCAACACCACACCACCTCACTGCTAGCTACCACAACACCATCACCACACTACACCATCACTACATCATCTTTTCACTACTATTCTTCTAAAACCGTCACTACAACAACAACAACAACTACAGCTACTACTACTATTACTATATCGACTACTACTGCTACTATCACCACTAGGCTACCTACTGCAATACCACCCACAACAATCACACTGCTACGAGACCACTACACTACCACAATATCTCCCACTACCACAATATCTCCCACTACCACCACCACCAAGCTCTTACCACACCATCGCCCATCTCACTAAAACCAGAATGAAAGACACTTCAAACCATCACACGTCCAATATGGAGAGCCCTTGTCGAAAATATTATAACAGGTATTTAGGGATACTCACAGGTAATAGATGTCAGTCAGGTAGAATTATTATGGTTCAGGAGTCATTACGAGATGTATACTTATTATTGAAAAGGACAAGGAAGGCGGCTACTGCATGTAAGAAATAAAATTAATATAGATTTCATAAAGTGTTCAGCATTTAGTCTTCCCTGTCATAACCCGATGATTGTTCTCGTTTTACTTGTATATTGCGGCAACTCCACACTGTATGTATATTTGTACCACGGTCATACCACCACACTTAACACAGTACCGCATCTACCTGGGCTGGGCAGGGGGAGCTAGGAGAGGCAGGCCACAAGAGGGGTGAATGACGGGTCTCACTGCCAGCACAGCTCCTGCCTTAAAGGGGAACAAGACGCCCAAACACAGACACAGGAACAAGCACACCCTCACAAACACATATGTAGGTAGTATTTACACACACACACACACACACACACACACACACACACACACACACACACACACACACACACACACACACACACACAGATGTAGGTACAGTTACATACAGACATGCCCTCATACACACACAGATGCAAGGACACTCACATACATAGGCACACTCTCAAACACAATGACAAAAGCACATTCTCAGGCACACATACATACAGACAACTATATTCTCAAACACATATGTAGATTTCCAGGGACACTCACATAGACCCACATCTCAGACACTAACACGTTGGGAGGTTCAGTCAGACACATATGTACAGCCATGGTTGAAAGTCCATGAGCAGGGACTAAAGTTATCTCTTGTAATTCTAAGAACAAAAAATGTGCCAAAACAATATTACTAACAATTCGTTGAGCTGCGAGCTACCACAGTCAGAGGGGTGTGGAAACTTATCTTGTTCCAACTCTCTACCCAGTATTGGCTGTGACTTTGCATCACCCCATACTCATGGACTTTCAGCCATGGTTATACAGAATATGAATAAACTCAGATAATAAAGATACACTCTCAAATACACAATGATAGTCCCATACTCAGATACAGGCAAATACACTCATCCATACACAGACATACGCTCAGGAATACTCACACACATAAGGACACATTTAGATACACAGGTGTAGACACACTAAATAGTCACCTGATTTATCTATTCTGGCTCCTGCCTTTTAAATCCATATTCTACACACGAATCTACAATTCTTTTTAGGCAAGACGAGGCAGTTTTACTCATTTTTAGTTTACA
>JAWQEG010007892.1:0-42532 GCA_033782935.1 Petrolisthes cinctipes
CCCATCGCCCACCTCTTTTACTACTCCCACTTCCCCCACCCCCAACTACCCCCCCACCCCTTTTGCTCCACCTTCCCCACCCTCAACTTCACCCCACCTCTCTTACTCCCACTTCCCCCACCCTCAACTTCACTCCACCTCTTTTTGCTCCACCTTCCCCACCTCTTTTACTCCACATTTCCCTCCACCACGTACTCCACACCACATCTTTTACTCCCACTTCCCCCACCCCCAACTTCACCCCACCTCTTTTACTACTCCCACCTTCCCCACCTCTTTACTCCACCTTACCCCACCCTCAACTTCACCCCACCTCTTTTACTACTCCCACTTCCCCCACCCCCAACTTCCCCCCCCCACCTCTTTTACATTAGCCTTGCATCGTGTACGGTATATAATATGTATTGTAGGCTAATGATGACTCAGACATTTTATTAACACATGTGCTTTTAGTTAGAGGACATGGCTTTTGTCTCCAAGTTAAGTAAGTAAGTCTATTTCAGTTAGGTTGTATGGTGAGGCAGAGAGATTGAGTTAGGGGGAATTTTTTTTATTTATTTATCTATTTTATATTATTTTTATTTATTTATTTATTTATTATTATTATTTTTATTATTTTTAATATTATTATTATTATTATTATTATTATTATTATTATTATTATTATTATTATTATTATTATTATTATTATTATTATTATTATTATGTATATATATATTTTTATTATTATTATTTTTTTTTTTTTTTTTTTTTTTTGCGAATTGGAGGGGTACAGATTTCACCAAACCATACAACAAAACATAATTCCTCTGTATACATGTAGGGTACCTGTTTTGTTGTATTGCTTCGAGGGGCCGTGGAGTCTCCAGTTCTCCCATCATAAAGGATCGACTGGCATCTATCCGTGTGTGTGTGGTCAGGTTGTCTGTATCACGTCCCATTACTGTAAGGTGACATGACCACTAACAACCCGAGAACAGAAATCCATGTCAACGCCTGGCTGCTTGGCTGGCTCCACCCGTCTGTATTGAGGTGCGACACACACACACACACACACACACACACACACCACACACACACACACACACACACACACACACACACACACACACACACACACACACAGAGTCAGTGTCAGTGTTAGTCATACACACACGTACACACTCACACACACACACAGAGAGAGAGAGAGAGAGAGAGAGAGAGAGAGAGAGAGAGAGAGAGAGAGAGAGAGAGAGAGAGAGAGAGAGAGAGACACACACACACACACACACACACACACACACACACACACAAACACAAACACACACACACACACACGATTCCTGAAGGTGGTCCATGCAGGGTGGAATGTTGAGCCTGTTGTCTTCAATGTGGCGTCACACTGGGCGTATCAGCAAAATTACTCCTATTATTTTTAATGAAACGGCATCCAGGGAGGGATACAAAATCTTCCCCGCTTCCCTGCAGGTCCGTCCACTCACTGCCACGAAATTTATTTATTCACTCGGACATAATAAGTATCCGGGGAATATACCTCACACAGAATATTTTTATACCACACACAGAAAATTTTTATGTAGTGCCATGTATATTTTATGTATATTTAGGTACTATGTGTTTATATATTTGTGTGTTATATATATTTATATGTATTCATGTCGATTATTTTGCTATATTGAATTCCTAAACAGTGGCGGAGAACTTGTCAATTTTGTATTAACACTAAACGATATTGTTGTTGAAGGGAAGCACAACTACTACTGTATTTGCATTGATCGATAAACAGCAGAATGTATTTTAGATAGTCTCCTTGTACTATTATAATGCCCAGGATATTAGTGTCATAGAGAATACTGCCTTATTTCATTGGTTTAAAAGTATCTTCTGTATTTTTTCTGAGATCATATAGAAAAGCTTATTGCAACAGATTTACATAATTCTTTTTTCTTCCTCATTCCTATCTTTCCTACATTGAAAGGAATTGGACATTTATTTACGAATGTTCATATATTTTTTATTATTAGCAACTTATATATTCATTCATTATTCATTATACCATTTAGTTATATACGGTATATATTTGGGTACTTATTTAGTTACCTGTGATGAAGGGAAAATATTGTGGATGATAGAACAGAAAATCAATAGGTTGTGTCGAGGTGAAAGGTGTGAGGGAAACAAGGGTGTGGTGTTGTGTTGTGGTGGAGGGTCAGTAGTCAACTCCTTCCCTCCCTTCTTCCTTCTCTCCCTCTTTCCTTCTCTCCTTCCCCCCTCCTTACCCCCTCCCTCCTTCTCTCCCTCTTTCCTTCTCCTTCCCCCCTCCCTCCTTCTCTCCCTCTTTCCTTCTCCTTCCCCCCTTCTCTCCTTCCTTCCCTCCTCTCTTTCATTCCTTCCTTCCTTCCCTCCTCTCTTCCTTCTTCCCACCCGCCCTCCTTCTCTCCTTCCCTCCTCCTTCTCTCCCTATCTCCTTCTCTCCTTCCCTCCTCCTTCTCTCCCTATCTCCTTCTCTCCTTCCTCTCCTTTCCTCCCTCTCCTCCTTCCCTCCTTCCTCGTCGCAGCCAGCCGTGGAGACCAACACACCGCTAAAAAATCTTCCTCGTTACGGTAAGCGAGCGCAGTGAAGGCAGCCGGAGAAGCAGAGTGGAAAGAAGGTAAGGAGACAGGGATGCAGACAGGAGAGAGAGAGAGAGAGAGGCAGTTCCATGGAGGAAAGACAGCGAGAAGAGGAGGAGGAGAGAGACAGGAGGGAAAGAAGTAGAGTGGAAAGAAAGTGAGGAGACATGCAGGCAGGTAGACAGACAGACAGACAGATAAAAAGGTGGGCAGAGGAGCAGAGAGGAAAGCAGAGAAATCGGCAGGCAGACAGGCAGGCAGAGAGAAAAGCAGCAGGTAGTGGAAGGAAGTAAGAAGGGAAGCAGGTAGAGAAGCAACGAAGAAGTTAAAAAGATGAGAGTGAAAACAGGCAGAGGGAGAAGGGAACAAGCCAAGGTAAAGGAAAATAAGGAGGAGTCAGAGAAGGTAGTTAAAGAAGCAGGCAGGTGTAAGTGGAGAGGAAAATATTCGAGGCGAGAAGCGACTAAGTAAGCAAGATAAGGAAAATAATAATAATGATAATAATAATGATAATAATAATAATAATAATAGTAATAATAATTATTATTATCATTATCATAATAAAAATAGTAAATATAAAAATAAAAATAATAATAATAATAATAATAATAATAATAATAATAATAATAAAAAAGAATGATAATTATCATAATAATAATAATAATAATAATAATAAAAAAGAATGATAATTATCATAATAATAATAATAATAAAAAAGAATGATAATTATCATAATAATAATGATAATAATTATCATAATAATAATAATAATAACAGGAGAAAAGATAAGTAATAAAGATAATGAGAAATATAATAGCAAGGGAAAAGTAAGTCCCGCAAGTAGTCAGAGAAAACAAAACAGAGACCAAAGAAACGGCAGCAGTAGAGAGTGCACACAGACGGACAGAGAAAGCCAGACGGGAAAATAAAGCAGAGACAAAGAGAGTACGCAAGCAGGCAGGCAGGGGGGAAATCAGAAAGTATAGGGGATACAATCAGAGAAGAGAGAAGGAACCAAACAGAAGGGAAAACTCAGCAGGGGAGAAGAGATAAAGCAGACAGACCAGCAGGCATTGAGGCACAGAGATAAGCAAGGTAAATAAATGGAAGGTGAGGCAGAGATATAGTTGGTACTGTATATTGGTAGGGAGAAATAGAAAATGATCATGCATACAGCCTATTGTTGTGGACGAAATGAAAAGCTATTGATTCCTGTAAACGGTGCTGCAAAACAGATTCCCTCCTCTAATACTGAGGTACTTTTCTGTTTCGTGGCAGCATAACTTGGACTGAAGAATTTATAGTAGACCTTCGTGTAGAACTGTAAATCATAGGAGAATCCCTTAAAAGAGTAAAATTTAAGGTGTCAGTAGACTCTTCGACCTCGCTCTTTCCCTCTCTTCCCCCTCTTTCCCTCCCTTCCCCCACGTCCTCCAGTGAAGGGGTGAAGAGACAGGGTAGTAAAGGGAAAGTAAAAATAACTGAGGTGTGCGAGAATGAATGGTGATCACGGACTGCGCCGCTGGTCGACCGTGAAGATGTGTAAATTTAGGGGAAATATTTAACCCAGCTAATAATAATAACGTAATAACATGATGACACCAGATTACTTTGTTCAGCCATTTGGTCCTCGATCGAGTTTCAACCTTTAGGGGGCCATGATTATCTTTGACTGAAGGCTACGGATTCCTTCAAACAGTGTCAGGAATATGGGATACTTGGGTTGGCTTACTTTTGGTCCCTGTTCCGTGGTTCGGTGTGGAGGAATCAGGAGTTGCATTTTTCTGATGGCCCGACAAAATCTTCAAATAAAAACAGGGTATTATTAATTACAGTGTAGGCGCTTACAGGTTCCATCAGCGGTCTTGTAATTGTTATTTTTAGTTAAACTGGATTGTGTAGCGAGAGTATTTACTTACAGTTAGATTAGTACTGTGTGGCTCTTCAATCAAGGGTCGGACACCGCGGCACGTAGGCTGCTATGCCATGGTGTATAAAAGTTTAGGGGAGAACCTCCTTTTGGTAATTGAAGGGCTATTGAATCCTCCAAACTATATCACGAAGCAGGTCCCCTATTAGAAACATTGTGGTGGTGATTTGTTTCCTGGGATAGTTTGAAGGTATCAGTAGCCTTCCAACTTACCAATAAGAGGTTCTTTCCTTAAATTCTTTCTTTCAGCCAACCATAATAGGACTGAATTCTCTGTGTTTTAAAAGACAAAACATATTTCGTCATTTACGCTTTGTTGTTTAGTCGTTCGTACCACAGGCGAATCGATACAGTGATATTGTAGCTGGTAGAGGGAATTAACGAACTTTTGTACACCATATATACCTTATATGTACAGTCACGAGCCATATTAAGTATCCATTTCTGCTTCATATAGCCTAATGGAGTGTTAGACGAGTTGCAGCAAGTATGTATGAAACAGGAGAAGCCTTGTAATTGGTTCACTGGTACGTCAGATGATTTGAACATTTAACAACACCTGGATACTTATTATGGCTCGTGACTGTACACGGAGGGGTAGGGAGAGGGGTAGCATCCTTTTGTAACCCTCGGTGGGCTAAATGTTCCTAACTATACGGCCCAGCTCGGTGGAACTCATCCTTATACCATTATTACACTGTTGAGATATCAGAATCAAGTTATATTTATTTAGCTTTGATCAGAACGGCTCTCATTGACTGACTTAACTGAACACCATACAACTTTATCTTCTTCTTATAAGCACCGTATACGAGGTAAGATAAACCGATGTGATTATAATTTTCCTTTTGTTTGGACTTTAATAGTGCTCACCCTCCGATCAAAAAACATCGTCACAGAAAGGTGAAAGTTTTATTTTTTTTAGCAAATGTTGAAGTAAAAAAAAAAAAAGCGTTTCATATGAGTAATAATAATTTAAAAAAACCTGTTATGCACGGATAGTTTAAAATTATGCAGTCTCAGGATTCACACACACATTTCAATCATCCACACTCAATGATATGATAAGACAGAACTCCATGCACGTATTGAAGGGGATAGTATATTTTTGGTACAGGACATTAGAACGCCTTGATTTTTCCAAAGTATGCCAAGAAACAGGGCCATATAAACACGACAAATAATGGTGGCCTGTTGCTTGGAATTGTGTGGAGGAATCAGTACTGTAATTCTCCAGATTCACCAACACTGCACAACCCCCTGAAATAATATATACCACTCAGATGGCTTTCCCTTCAGACTGTACACTCGAAAATGATAGAACTTTATTCGAAACATTTTGATAACCCTTAATTCTTGATTGATTCCTGTTGGTTCGTTCATTTGTAAACACTTCGGTTGTTGTGCTTTTTTTTTTTTTTTTTTTTTTTTTTTTTTACTTTCTCATTTGCATATTGAGTGACTTGCATTCAATTTTGTTCGTGGGAGCATTCATTTTCCCACCATTTCCTTCTTTATGTTATGCTATGTTATATTATGTTATGGTATGTTATTCATCTTTCCACAATTTCCTCTTATGTTATGTTATGCTATGTTCATCTTGCCACAATTTCATCTTATGTTATGTTATGCTATGTTCATCTTGCCACAATTTCTTCTTTTAAGTTATGCTATGTTATGTTGTTCATCATGCCACCATATCCTCCTTTATGTTATGTTGTTCATCTTGCCACTATTTCCATCATGTTATTATCCCACAAGTAACAAATTATAACGACAGAATAAACAAACCAAACCGCTTAGCCAAATTTTCCTCGGCCAGCTTATACTTTGCTGAAGGAATAATGATGAACGATGAAATTTACTTGAGTTACTATTGCCACTGACGATAAAGGTTAGTGAAAGCGTCTGGTCACAGTAAAACCAGAAATGGAGTTTCGTTTAGGATAAAACTGTACATTTAATAAACTTGTAGGTAGTACATTCGTGACAACATTATTGCTGGGTAAGTGAAATTTCATCTGGAACACGAAGAGTCGATTCCTTTCGCAATTCAGACTTGAACTGTAGGTGAGATTGACAACACCAGGGGGGGACAAGACTTTACGTATATACAGTACACTGAAGAGATACTGTATCTATAGAGTGAGGAGCAAGTGCCTGTGTACAATGAGCAGGCGCCTGTGTACAAAGAGCAGGTATTTATCGAGCGAGCAGGCACCTATATAAAGTGAATAGCCGGGCCTGCAGGGAGAGTGAGTGAGTGGGCTTTGAGGTCATGCTCCCACGATCACACACACACACACACACAGCCACTGACGCCAGCCTGCCTCACTCCCTCACCCTCCAGCCCCCCTCCCTCCTCTCACCCTTCAGCCCCCTCCCTCCTCTCACCCCTATACCCCTGCTCTCTTCTGCCCCTGCCTAACGCTTCATCTGTCTGCTACTGCATGCCCCTACCACTGCTGTCTGCCTCTGCCCCTTCATTTAGTTGTACGTGTTCCTGCTTCAGCCTCTGCATCTTACCCTCTTCTTCCGCCTCAATTTCTAAACCCTGCCACATCCCCCTGTTCTCTTCCTCTGCCTCATCCCCCTGTTCTCTTCCTTTGCCTCATCCCCCTGTTCTCTTCCTTTGCCTCATCCCCCTGTTCTCTTCCTCTGCCTCATCCCCCTGTTCTCTTCCTCTTCCTCAGTTTCTAGCCCCTACCCTGCCCTGTTTTTTTCCACCCTTTCCTCAACATCCAGCCAGTCCTGTGTCCCTCTTCCAGCCTCTACCTCATGAAGTCCCCAACACTAATTTTCTGGCCCTGTGGCTGATACTGGCAAAGACACAGGCCACTCTCTCTCTCTCTCTCTCTCTCTCTCTCTCTCTCTCTCTCTCTCTCTCTCTCTCTCTCCTGCTACTGTTTGTGCCAATCCATGTATCCCCTACCCCCCCACCTGCCTCTCCTACTTTTGTCATATTTTCCTCCTAGCCTCCTTTGCCTCTACTGTTGCCCAAGCTTGACTCCGCCACAATCTCTCTCTGCCTATCCTCCCTCTGTGGCTCTTGTTTTCCCCTGACTCTATATCCTACTCCATACCTCATCCCTTCATCTGTATATTTTTGTTCCAGACTCACTTCCACTTGAATAGATTTTAATCAAGTATTGTCTCATTTGTCGCTCGTTCTCAATTTGACTCCTTCAGAAGTTTTACCCGAGTCAGACAGCGCTTTAAAATTTCACTATTAGATGATATAACGCCTGTCAGATCCCTCGAATCAAATTATTCCTTCTTCGGCTGAGTTCGCGATCTTGGCAAAGCTGAAATCGCCAATTTTTGTCGTCGGTTTAATATCTTTTTCGTATTCATTAATTTCGTGGTAAACAATAACACAAAAATAATAGATAAATAATATTTGTTTTGTATTACTTCTAAACTTACCATATTTTCTCCGTTTCCTCTTTTCATTCTCTTTTCTTTAGTTATTTATTTTCCTTATTCCTCTCCATTTCCTGCCCTTCCACTTTTTACTCCAATATACTTTTCATTTTCCAATCTATTTCTACTATAATATCCCTTCTCTCTTTTCTCTCATAATTTTCTTGCCTTCCACCATTTAATTAAGTATGATCTTTTAATTATCTTCTCTCTCTTCCTTCTCCTCCTCCTGTCTCTCCTCTAATTCTCTTGTCTCCCATCATCTTCTCCTTCATGACCCAGCATCCCTCATCATCCCTCTTTCCCATTCCCTCCTTCCCCTTCCCCTCATTTATTCTATTCCCTTCTTTCTCCTCTCTCCTTCCCTTCCGTTCTCCCTCCTTTCCTTTTTCACTCCGATTATTCCGTGCCTGTCTCCTCTCTCTCTTTCTCTGTCTCCCTTTCTCCCCCTCTCTTTCTCTCTCTGTCTCCCTTTCTCCCCTCTCTTTCTCTCACTGTCTTCCTTTCTCCCCCTCTCTTTCTCTCTATGTCTCCCTTTCTCCCCTTCTCTTTCTCTCTATGTCTCCCTTTCTCCCCCTCTCTCTCTCTGTCTCCCTTTCTTTCTCTTTGCATCCTCCCTGTCTACCTTTTCTCTCTACCTCCCATGCACCTTCTCGCCCCTCATTCCTCCCTCCCTCCCTCCATCACTCCTTCCTTCCAATGTTTTTCTCCTCACTCCATCTTTGGTCATCTTAAATGCCTGAATCTGAGCAACTTTGGTAACCGTGTCAAATTTCCCCCCACACCGCCGTCGTCACTTTTTGTTTCGCTGTGGTTATTGTTATTATGTTGTTGTTGTTGTTGCGGTGTGTCTTGTTGAGATCATCCAGTCCTTCTGTCTCTTATATAGTCATCTGTCCATATATAGTCTTAACAATCTGGTGGATCGTTTCTGTTTAAAGCTTCCTCTGCGTGTGTGTAGGCTATTTATATTCTCTCTGGCTTTCATTTTATCACTTGAACTTGACTTATCCTCATCTCTCTCTCTCTCTCTCTCTCTCTCTTATTTTTCCCATCTTATATTTCCCATTTCTGAACACATCCTCTCACTTCTCCATCCCTCTTCTCTCCATTTTCCATCACGTCTCCTATAGCTCCTCATCTTCCCAATACTCTCCCAGTAGCTCCTGTTCCTCCCACACCCACTCCACCACCTTTTCCTCCCACCTTTCTCTCCCATTATCTTTGCAACATCTCTTACTCCCGCCACACCTCTACCCGTGTGTTTTTTTTTCCCACCAACACTCCCGTCTTCTCTTACCTGTCTCTCGTGGATGCTTTTCTCCCCCAACTCCTTTCCACTACAACTGTTTCTTTCACACCACCAATTCTTCCCCTTTCCACCAACATATCCACCTCACGTCTATTTCATTCCCACCACCGACAGCTCTCCCTCCCCCCTCCGTCGCCTCTCCCTCCCCCCCTCCGTCGCCTCTCCCTCCCCCCTCCGTCGCCTCTCCCTCCCCCACCCCCACCCCAACCCAGCTCCCACCACCCCTCCCCCCTCCCTCATGCACCGTCTCCCCACACCTCTGACATCCCGTGGCCGACTTTTTGCCATACACGCCTGACCAGTTAGGACGCCCGGACGCCAGCCTGATATCTGTCATTAACAACCTGCTGCTGCTGCTGCCCCGTCCCGCCCCGCCCCGCCCCGCCCCACCATGCCCCGCCTCACACCTCCCCTCTCCTCTATACCCCACCCTCCTTGTCCCACCGTGCCCCGCCTCACCCCCGCTCCTTCTTCCATGATCCCAACCTGCCCCTCTCCTTCATCCCCCTCACCCTTCCCCTCTCCTCCATCCCCTACCCCGCCCCTATCCTCTATCCCCTACCCCTCCCCTAACCTCCTTGCCCCACCCCTCTATCCCGCATTGCCCCATCCTAGCCCTCCGAACCCCACCTCACCCCACCCCACCCAACCCCATTCATTCCTACACCAGCATCCCAGGTCAACCCACAACACTCCCCAACTATTTTTTTTTTTTATAACTACTCCTGTCTCTCCATGTCCCACTCAACCCTCCCCCACCATACCACCATTCCACCTGCACTACCCAACCATACTCATTCCAGGCACCCCACATCAACCTATGCCACCACCTCACCCAACCCTGATCTACCCCCATCATTCCCTCCATCTGTCCCACCCCACCCCATTCCAACATCCCCTCCCGCCTCCTCGTACCCCTCCCCTACTCCTCACGCCCCCTCATACCCCTCCCCCACTCCTCACACCCCCTCGTACCCCTCCCCACTCCTCACGCCCCTCTAGTACCCCTCCCCACTCCTCACGCCCCTCTAGTACCCCTTCCCACTCCTCACGCCCCCCTAGTACCCGTCCCCCTTACTCCACACTCATGCCCCCCAGCGTTTGAGAAAGGCAGCAGGTACTCGAGAAGGGGGGTGGGGTGAGATGGGATGTGGGGGGTAGGTAGGGTTGTCGCAGTGGATGAAGGGGGAGGTGGTGGAGGAAGGAGTAGGTAGGTGTACTAGAGTGGAGTGTGGGAGCTTCCTAGGGCATGCATGAGGTAGGTAGATTAGTAGTTAGATAAGTAGGTGGATAAGTAGGTGGATATGCATGTTATTATGGAGGTTGGAATTAAAGCAAGAGTTAGGTGCCTATAAGTTAGTTTGGTAAGGTAGGCACACTGGTAGGTTCAGAAAGAAGATACGAACGAGTTAGTGGGTTGGCTACTCGGTTATTTATTTATTATGCTGGTTTGATAGTGCAATAATTTTTTTTTTTTTTTTTTTTTTTAGTTCTGGTGAGTACTGTAGTTAGGTGGGCAGCACGTTTTGTGTGTGTGTGTGTGTGCGTGTGTGCTAGTGAGTTTGTGTATGTGTGTGCTAGTGAGCTTGTTTGTGTGTGTGTGCTAGTGAGTTTGTGTGTGTGTGTGTGTGTGTGTGTGTGCTAGTGAGTTTGTGTGTGTGTGTGTGTGTGTGTGCTAGTGAGTTTGTGTGTGTGTGTGTGTGTGTGTGTGTGTGTGTGTGCTAGTGAGTTTTGTTTATTAGCTAGTTAAGTAATACAACAGTCTCTTATTTAGTGTTGATAGGCAAATTGGCAACGTGTGAGTTAACAAGCCAGCTATAGATTAATTAAGGACCCTGTGATCGTGTATATAAATTAACTGGAGGCTTCTGATTCCTCCTGAGTATGCCACGAAACAAGCTCCTCTTCCATATAGGTTGTGTTTCGTGACAATATCTGAAGAACTTACTTAAAACCTCCAATTTTCTGACTACATCACAATCATGGTCCCTTAATTCTTTAGGTAGGTAGTATACGTTTTATGGTAAATAGGCAGACAAGACAACAACAGTTCAAGAGTTTGGCAGCATCTAGTACTGAATCCCTTCCTTCCTTCCTCATGTTGTGGGTGGGCGGGGTCTCAATGTCTGGCCATGGTTTCTGAGTTTGTGAGCAAATTTGGGTGAAGACTGACTGCATGTGTGTGTGGGCGTGGTTTCAGCATGGATGGGTGTGGTTCATAGTTTGTTTGCATGACTTCAGTGAGGGTGCATAGGCGTGGTTTCAGTGAGGTGGGCGTAGTGTCATTGATGATCGGCGTGGTTTCAGTGAACATGGGCGTGGTTTCAGTGAACATGGGCGTGGTTTCAGTGAACATGGACGTGATTTCAGTGAACATGGGCGTGGTTTCAGCGAACATGGGCGTGGCTTCAGTGACCTTAGGGGTGGTTTCAGTATGTGTGGCCATATCATCAAGTTGCTTCCAAGGTTTTCTCTCTCCTCTTAATATTTACAGAACAAAACTCAATGTCATAATACCCCAGTGGAGTCGTTACCGGGGAATTACTTCATTATTATATACCCCAAACATACCCCAACCCGGGATTAGTGGCATCATTAAATAATAATTACTTTGATTATTATACTCTAATGACCCCTGGCGGACCATTAGATAGGGTCATTAGGGTGGAATTGCTTGATCATTGGGTCCCAGCCACCGCATTAGGTCATTAGGGGGGTCATTTGGGTAGAACCACTTGATCGTTGGTCAGTAATTACCCAACGAGAGAGAGAGAGAATGACCAAATTATCGTGTATTCTGAAGGCCTAGGTTATATTCTCTGGTCTCGAATAATTATCATATGCAGTATTTCTTTTCCTTCGTGTGTGTGTATCTTTTTTTTTATTTAGGACCCTGTTGTGATCGTGCATGTATGAGAGTTGGTGCCTCCTGATTCCTCCTGACTATGCCACGAAACATGCTCCTTCAATATAGGTGGTGTTTCGTGGCAATGTTTGTAGGATTCACCAATAACCTCCAATTTACTGACTACATCAATGAGGGTGAATTGTGGATGTGTTTTCTGTCTATTGTATATTCTTTGCATTTATTCGTATTCAATCATTTGTTTGTTTACTGACGTTGGTTGGTTAATAATATGTTTGGAAGGATATGAATGATAGATGAGTTTGGAGTAATACACAGAGGAGGAAAGAATATGTAAGGGAATGGAATACAGACTGACTGACTTACTTAGTTATTTGAATGGACTTACTTGATCTACTTACTTACTGATTGACTGACTGACTGACTGACTTACATGCTTACTTAATTACTTGACTTGACAAACTTGATCTACTTACTGACTGAGTGACTGACTTACGTACTTACTTACTTGGCTTGGCTTGGCTTTGCTTGGCTTTGCTTGGCTTTGCTTGAGGGTGAAAGAAGACCAACCTAGTCCTGAAAGACCCTGTAGGATGAGGAACAACGTGATAAACAAGTGGGACAACAAACACGGGAGTTGGAATATGAGAGAGAGAGAGAGAGAGAGAGAGAGAGAGAGAGAGAGAGAGAGAGAGAGAGAGAGAGAGAGAGAGAGAGAGAGAGAGAGAGAGAGAGAATAATATAAGAGGCAAATGACAATCGAGAATTATAAGTACAATAAAATGCAAACAAAGCCATGTGGGGCAAGATTCCAATCACCTTAAAAAGATTACAACACCTTTAAAGAGAGAAAACAGACACCCTCAATGGTACCAATATGGGATCTGTTTCGTGGCATTAGTTTGGAGGAATACAGAGACGCTTCCAATTCACCAACAAGAGAATTTTCCCCTTAATTAAAGAGAATT
Organism: Petrolisthes cinctipes; assembly: GCA_033782935.1. NCBI lineage: Eukaryota > Metazoa > Arthropoda > Malacostraca > Decapoda > Porcellanidae > Petrolisthes > Petrolisthes cinctipes. The sequence goes on from JAWQEG010007892.1 coordinate 13,116, forward strand.
CCAACTCGTTTCACTGCCAATCTCAACAATCTGAAAGCACACACACACACACACACACACACACACACACACACACACACACACACACACACACACACACACACTCACCTGAAGGAGAATGGGTGCTGTTGTTTGGGGGTTGTGCCAGTCTGTGTTTGCATGCATGATTCGCGTGCCTGAACTCTCTGAATGCCGCTTGGGAAGGTCATAGCAGATAGTGACGGACGGGCAAGTTAGGGAGGGAGTGAGTGAGTGAGAGGAGAGACAGCAAGCATGAAGAAAACTGATGTAAAGGAGGGACAGCAAGCATGAAGGAAATAGATGGAAAGAAGAGACAGCAAGCTTGAAAGAAACAGAGGAAAAAGAAAAGGAGGGACGGCAAGCATGAGGGAAATAGATGGAAAGGAGGGACAGCAAGCATGAAGGAAACAGAGGAAAATGAAAAGGAGGGACAGCAAGCATGAGGGAAATAGATGGAAATGAGGAACAGAAAGCACGAAGGAAACAAATGTAAAGGAGAGACAGCAAACACGAAGGAAATAGACGGAAAGGAGGAACAGCATAGGCTAAGGAAGCAGATGGAAAGGATTGACAGTAGAAGAAGTGAATGAGCGAGTGAGTCAAGCGAATCGGTGCAAGATGTGTTGGATAAGATAGATAAGGGAAGGTGATATTAACTCACACGGCACGGCTTATTCATATAGACGTGCATCGCTACCTAAACTTCTCGTGCAAGGCTACTTACTTACTCCATGCTTATTCTTTCTGAAGAAATAATAATATTTCTGAAGAAATAATATAGTATTCTGACACCCCTTCGTTCCCACGTCAGTCACTTTCACCACCCTCTCTCTCTGTCTCTTCTTTACCCGGTCCTCATTCAAAGTTTAGACCCAGTAAAGGTTCCAGCTGGTACACTCAATCTAGAGACTGCCTTCGTAGTTGTGGAAGAAGTGCTCTAAGTATGTACTTTATGTTATACTTAAGTTGCTGTATTGTGTGATTTTATAGAATTACGTTCACGGGAATCCAAACATGTAGGGAAATATTGCACTGAACAAAGTTATATAATGCATTTGTGTTGGTTTTATCATTTTTGTTCAGTCTTCTCAATAAACTAACTAAATTGTACTGTGCCTTGTGGATCTGGGGACTGGTAACAGATCCAGAGTCACATTCCCTTTATACTTCACCATCACAGCGTGGATCGACCAGCCAGAACTTTAATTTTGTGTAGAGTCTCGGTTCAAAGTTTGTACCCAAGTCCTGTTGAAATTATGACTTGTCTGCTACAACAGTGGGTTCATTTTAACATGTGATCCTACCATGAATATTGTAACCATGAATATTGTAACTAGGTCAGAGTTGTGCCAGACGGTATTGTATTAAAATTGAAATTGTAACATCGACAGCCAAAGTTCTTTCGTCTCCGTTGCCCCTCTCCATAATTATGATCCTTGATATTCAGTCTCGCGAATCTGAAGATTTTCTTAACACGAATAACTTGGATGTGGGAAAATAGAATAATTAGTTTAGCTGCTTCAGCATGTTACCTTAGATTCACCACTTTTTACCTTCAAGATTCTTGATGAAGAAGCAAGAGAGAGAGAGAGAGAGAGAGAGAGAGAGAGAGAGAGAGAGAGAACGTCAAGACTTTTGCTGCCGATAGAACAGTTGCCTACTCTACTCTACCCAAACACACACACACACGCACACACACACACACACCGACCACAACAAGAGGTAGGTATCAGGTGTGAGGGTCTCTTTCTGGGCTGTATACCTGTCGCAGCTCTTCGTTATCAGTCCTCTCTTATCATCCACTGATGTGACGGTTGGGGAGATAAGACGTGAGGGTGGTTGGTGGAGATACCCAGGTGTATACAGTGTGTGTGTGTGTGTGTGTGTGTGTGTGTGTGTGTGTGTGTTTGTAATTTTACTGTTGCGTGAGCTAGTTACTGTACTGTACGTGTGTGTATATTTATAATAAACTTGACTTGGTACAGCTTTAATTAGGGTGTGTGTGTCCATATATGAGACAACCTTATGTACAGTATATATAGTTTTTGCTCATTGTACAAATACGGTGGTGTATGAATATAAATATTTTGATTATAATATCCTGCTCTCGACAGCCGTGACAGCGTGTAATGAGATATTTTTCGTGTGTGTGTGTGTGTGTGTGTGTGTGTGTGTGTGTAAACATATGTAATGTGTATAATGCTAAGGGTGTGTATTTGCGACAAAGTGCATTTGCGTGTGTAGTGTGCGCTTGAAAACGTAGTATTTCAGTAATATATATATATATATATATATATTTATATATATATATATATATATATATATATATATATATATATATATATATATATATATATATATATATATATATATATATATATATACTAGCGGAGGTGCCCAGCGTTGCCCGGGAAAGATGCACTCTGGAGTTTAGTTATAATCAATATTAAGTTTATATTATGTGAAAGCATTTCAGTCTTGTTGAGTTAGTTAAAAATATTCCGCGATCTCAGGCCGCTTTCCAGTTGCCATACGTACAGCCATGGGTGATAGTGCTGGATCAGGCAGGGTCCAAGGAGTGTTGGAGAGCAACTGAACAGAGTTCGAAAAAGTGAGTCTTCTAAATCTCTCTCAACGTTGAGAATGGTTTGGAAAATTCACTTGTTCGAAGTCTGTCTAGTTACTCTCCAACACTCCTTGGACTCTGGTCCACCACTATCAGCCATCATGGCTGTATGTACAGTCGGCGGCAAAAGTCCAGTCGCCTCACTTGCTTCACCGAGGTAAGCGATGTTCATAGACTCGAGATTATTAGGTGTAGAAAACGTGAGTATTTCTCAAGTCCATGAACACTGCTTGACTCGGTGAAGCAGGTGAGGCGACAGGACTTCTGCCGCTGACTGTACATTTGGCGCGCGATTATAGCGGCTCGAACGAAAAAAATCCGTTCGTGCTTCTGTTCGAGTGGTACATTTGGTGCGCGATTTTAGCAGCTCGAACGGAAAATTTCCGTTCGAGCTCTTCTTTATGGTTTTAGCCGATAAATAGAATATTTGACATTTTAACATAATATTTACGACAAGTTACGTCATTTTACGTCATAAAAACCTTTGCCGGTGGTGCTGATTCAGAATATATAGTTTTGGGAGTGAAACCGTTTTTTTTAGCGGATTTATAGTAGATGACGTAATTTTTACGTCGAGTTACGTCATGTTACGTCATACCAAAACCTGCGCCTGGTAATGGTGATTCAGAATATATATGGGTTTTGGATGTAGGTGTAACCGTTCTCGAGTTATAAGAGGACATACAGAGACGGTTTGCCATTTATAGTTATAGTTATAGATATATATATATAATCATGGGTTGTAGCACCCGTTCGGTCCCCAGACACTCACTTTCATTTTCATTTCTTGAACTGACCTTCCTATCTTTCTATTTCCTTCGTTCTTCCTTTCCCAACTCTATCACCTTCCCTTGTCATACGAGGTTTGCATGGCCTCTCTTATCCCACTTTTCTACCTCCCTCTCAATTCTCTTCCACCCCCTCGCAACCTTCTTCCACCTATCGTTTTCTGTCTCTCTCCCTCCCTCCTTCACCTTTATCTTCTCCCTCCCTCTCTCATACTGCCACTGCACCTGCTCTCCAGCTATCTCTCCTTTTGTGTGGCCTCCTCTCCCTGTCTCATTACATACCATCACACTCCCGAACCCAGCCTACCTTAATTCTCGTTCCCTCCCTGTTCCCCCTTTACCCTAACCATCCCATATAGCAATCTACATTATCCTCGTATTAACACCTCTCCCTTGCCCTGACGCACTCCTTCTGCCCCCCATATCGATACCATCCCTTTCCTCTCGTCCACTTTCCCTCCTTTCCCTCTTTTTCCTTCGTGCTTTGCTGGCCCTTCTCTCTGTCTCCATCTCTGTTGTAATATTCTGCATGTCCTTCTATCCTCGCAAAATCTACTGTCTTCCCCTTTTCATTCATCCATTCTGCTTTCAGTATTAAACTCCTTGCCTCTTATATTAAATACCCTGCCTCCTTTGTCACACTCCCTGTCCCCTATTCACACTTCCTGTTCCCTATTATAACACCGGTGATGCCTGCCCCCCTCCGCATAACACCATCCCTACCCTCTAATATAACACCATCCATACCCTCGTCATCACCTCCTCCCTCATGCTTCCCTTATCCTTATCACACCCTGCCTGTCCGTCCTCTCCTTATCCTTCTTATCTTCCCCTCGGCCTCCCTTTGATCCTGTTCCTGTCTTCCTGTCGAGGGCTTTCTTCCCGCCGGTGTGTGTGTGTGTGTGTGCAGGGTGTGTGTGTGTGTGTGTGTGTGTGTGTGTGTGTGTGTGTGCAGGTGTGTTGAAGCATTATGGAGCTGACTGCAATGTTGAAATATAAAATAGTAATAGAAGGCACTCACAAGTTAACCAGACCTGAGGATCATATTGGGTTAATGGGATGGTATACCTTCAATAGACTGGAGCGCCTTGATTCCTCCCAAGTATGCCAGGAAACAGACCCAAATGAAGAAAAATAATGGTATATAATTATATCCTGTTGCCTGGAATAGTTTGGAGGATTCATTTGCTCCAGATTTACCCCTTAAACAACGAGTAACCCAACACATGACGCAGGGAATATTTATAAAAGAGTGTCAGCATATATATACACAGTTTCTGATCCAAAGTCACATTTTTTGGTGTGTCTGCGAACTTAAGGTGGTAATTCGTTTTTAGTACATTGGAGTGCCTTGATTCCTCCAAAGTATGCTAGGAAACAGGACCAGAAGAGCAAAAATAATAGTGTTCTGTTGCCTGGAATAGGTTGGAGGATTCAGTTGCTCCAGATTTACCAACAAAAAACTTCCCCCTTAACATGCCTGGTATATTGAAAAATCAGCAACCAAAGTAGTATAAAATTAGGTATAATAAGAGTTATTTGTATTGAAGTATAAGAAAAGTCTTGACACTATTGTATGTAATTATGTAAATAAAACTTGCAATTATTATATTTACGTCACTTATAAGGAGGCCAATTCAGCAGACTAATGACTACTACAGGTATGACAACAACTGACAGAATTTACACCATCAGGCCACACTACCCTCTACAACTCCATGACTGTCTATGAAAATTATTGCCCTTTGACCCATAACCAAAGTGTAAGAAATATTACCCATAATTAAAGCACAGCATGTTTTACCCATATTATACCTGAGTAGCCTACTGGAAATAGCATCAATAACCACAATAATACTTTTACTACTGACTGAAGTGTAGGATTATTCGATGATAACAGAGTAAGTGTAGGTTTTATTATTATTATTTTTATTAGATTGTACTTTAACCTTTATTTTACTACTGACTAAAGTGTAGGATATTTCGATGATAACAAGAATAAGTGTAGGTTTTTATTATTATTTTTTTTTTTATATTGTACTTTAACCTTTCTTTTACTACTGATTAAAGTGTAGGATTATTCGATGATAACAAGAATAAGTGTAGGTTTTAATTATATATTTTCCTTAGACTGTACTTTAACCCGTATCGTAACCCGTAGAAATATTCGGTAACGATGGGACTTCTCCGGAAGGTTACTCATAAATCATTGTTGACGTGTGTTAGTTCCCCCCTTCTCCTCACCCCCACTCACCTCCCCTATCCTCTCCCCTCCCCTCCCCCTCCCTCGTCCCCCTCTCCCCTCTTCGTCCCCCTCTCCCCTCCCTTCCTCCTCCCCTTCCTCCTCCCTCGTCTCCCTCCCCCCTTCCTCCTCCCTCGTCTCCCTCCCCCCTCTCCCCCTCCCCTCCCTCGTCCCCCTCTCCCCTCCCCTTCCTCCTCCCCTTCCTCCTCCCCTTCCTCCTCCCCCCCTCCCCCCTCCAATTCCCCCCCCCCCCTGCTACAGTAGATTGGCCACCCACGTGTTACCCAGGTGTACACGGTTAAGGGCATCATTAATTTGGTGGAAGTTTTGTGTTGGTAAATCTGGAGCAACTGAATCCTCCAAGCTATTCCAAGCAACAGAACACTATTATTTACGCTCTTCTCATAGTTCTGTTTCCTTGCATACTTTGGAGGAACCAAGGCACTCCAATGTACCAAAAAAGAATTACCACCTTAATTTGGGGGCGAAATGGAGGGCTAACGAGTCCTCCAAACTGTGTCGGAAAACATATACTACCTCAGTATACAAATAGGGGGATCTGTTTTGTGGCGTCGTGTGGAGGAATCAGAGGCCTTCCACTTCACCCCTTATGGCTACGAGTGCAGGTTGTGTTTCCTGGTTCATGGGAGGAGGAGGAGGAGGAGGAGGTCGAGGAGGAGGAGGAGGTCGATGAGGAAGAGGAGGAGAAGGAGGCAGAAGAGGATTAGGAGGTCGAGGGGGCAGAGGAGGAGGAGGAGGAGGTCGAGCTGATGCGGTAGTTGGTAGGATCCTAGTCGCTTCTCTCTTTTCTCGCCAAGTTGACCCTGGTTCTAAGCTCGTCATTGTACAGTACTTTATGTATTGAGTGAAGAGTGTTGTCAGCGCTCTTCTTCAACCTCTGTACGAGTTTCATCACCTGCTGTATGTGGCGTAGTTTAAGTGGAATATTTTTATATAATATAATTCATGGATGATTTAGCACGCCGTGTTCCCTTAAATTTGGAGGCCACTGATTCCCTTAAATGCTCCCAAATACTTAAAATTATAGGCTACGATAGTGTAAAGTCGTGGTCAATAATATTCATCCACATTGGGGTGGCTCACGTACAAGTTTGATAATTTCCCACAGTTTGTTAGCAGGGAAACTTTCTAATAAATAGGTTAAGTACCATCTTTTAAAATCCTACAAGCAGCTATTCACTCTTCAAAACAATAGGATCATATAAAAACGTGAAAACATTAGACAGCACATTGTTTGAGTTACCCATAATTTTATGTGGATGATTATTATTGCCCACGACTGTACATATTCCCTTTTGTGGGTAGTAGTGATTGGAGGTATAAACAGCCTTGGAAAACAACAGCACCTGAGTCCAACCGCCAATAATCTTCTCAAGTGCCACCCTATAGCTGCCCCTCCGGCCCCTGTACAATGAGCCCAGATTATTATTAACACCTGAGGCCACCTGAAAAACTGCCTGCCAGGAGGTGAGTGGGAACAGGTGCTGGCTGGCTGACTGAGGCTGTGCTGGTGAAGGAAGGTGTGAGTGAGGAGGTGGGAGAATGTGGTGAGAGGAAATGATTGGTGAGAGAAGGGAGGTGTTAATTAAGAGGAGATGGTGGGAGGTGAAAGGATATGATGTGTGAGGACAGTAGAGTGCTTGGAAAAGGTGGTAAGGGTGGTTAATTAAAGGAAGTTATGGGAGATGCTTCGAAGTGGTAAAATGTGTGAGAGGTGAGAGGACATGATGTGTGAGAGAAGGAAGTGCGAGGAAGAGATAGTGAGAATGGTATAAGGTGATGGGAGGTGGTAAATTTTGATGAGAGGAGAGATGAGATGAATTGTGAGAGAAGGGATATATTAGGAAATGGTGAAGGTGGTGAGAGGAGAGAGATGATGATGTGTTGGAAGGAAGGTGCTATAGGAAGAGGTACTGGAGTTGGCAGGAGGTGGTAGTAGATGCTAAGTAAATTAACACAAAAAACGGGAGGTGAAACGTAATAAAAGAAGGTGATGGAAATTGAGACGTGAGAGGAGAGTGGATGAAGGTGATGCTTGAAGGTAAGAGAAGATGAATGAAGGTACTGGGAAGTTTTTATAGGAGGTATAAGGAGGTGCTGGGATTAGCAGAAATGTGTAGGGTGAGTGAATGCAGATGCTGACAAGTGAGAGGGTGGGAAAGCAGGTGCAGGGAGATGGGGGGGGAGTTACAGAGAAGTATGAAAAGATGACGGGAAAGGAGAGGATGTGTTTGGAAGTGACTATTGGTGTTGGATGTATAAATGGAGGTGCTGAGAAATTGGTTAGAAAGTGTACAAAGAAGCGAGTGGCAGTACTGGGAGTCAAAAAGATGTGTTGTTAGTGGATGGTTGAAGGAGAGGATAGTGTCACTGGGAATAGAAGGAAGTATTGATAAGTAAGTAGAATGAGGTGCTGAAAGATGTGACTATGGAGTATGGGAATGGAAAGAGGTGCTGGGAGATGAGAGAGGGATGCTGGGGGCCGACCGAGAGAAAGTGCTGGGAGTTGTGTGTGTGTGTGTGTGTGTGTGTGTGTGTGTGTGTGTGTGTGATTGTCCAAAACACTGTTGTAACTGTGTCTGTGGTTGCCTGAGGTAGGTTGCTTGAATGTCACGGGCAATGAAAGCAATTTGTTCAGGTTCCGATGTGTCATTCTTATTACATCTTATAGGTAATGTCTTCAGTGTATAGCAACTTGATGTATTACTAGAACGATAAGCCCATTAAAAATTAAAATGGATGCAGGTTTTACTATATGTATAATCCATTTTATAGTGAACTAATTCCAGGCCAGCTCATCCACCTGAGGAAAAACTTCTTGATGAGTGAAAGTAGAAATACATCTTATAATGAGCAAAGAAAATGACCAATGAAGAGAGAGAGAGAGAGAGAGAGAGAGAGAGAGAGAGAAATTGCCAGAGAAAATACTTGTTGTACGTAGTGTACATTCAGAGACGTACAAACAGAGGAAGTGGCTGGAGTGAGACCGCATGGGTAGCAAAAAGAGAGAGAGAGAGAGAGAGAGAGAGAGAGAGAGAGAGCACCAGTGTCAGGGAGGGAAAGGGTGAAAGGGTGGTCAGTCAGTCAGTCTATCAGTTACAGTCAGTCTGTCAGTCATTTGCAGTTAGTCAGTCAGTCTATCAATCAATCTGTTGCAGTCAGTCAATCAGTCATTTGCAGTTAGTCAGTCAGTCAATCAGTGACAATCAGTCATTTGCAGTTAGTCAGTCAGTCAGTCAGTAAATCAGTCTATCAATCAATCAGTTGCAGTCAGTTAATCAGTCATTTGCAGTTAGTCAGTCAGTCAGTCAGTAAATCAGTCTATCAATCAATCAGTTGCAGTCAGTCAATCAGTCATTTGCAGTTTGTCAGTCAATCAGTCTATCAATTTCAGTCAGTCAGTCACGAAAGATGCAAGACCCGTATCTCCCTCCACCTCCTCCCAAAGCAGGAGTAAACTTTCTACTGTGTTATTAGTGCTCAGGTCATGTTATCGGGCCGGCATCTTGGGCAGAGTAAACATTATCTGTAAAAAAAAATGCCTCGTCAAGTGCCATGGCATCATTAGTGTTGTTTCTGTTGCTTTAGTTTGATCATTCGTTTTGCACTGGATCGATTCTGGATGAGGTGTATATTATCTTCTTTTGCCCTCTCTTACGTGTGTGTTTCTCTTTTCTCCCTTTTTATAATTATGCATTCTTATTCTCTGCTCTTGCTTTCTTTATCTCCTTGTTTCACCTATTTTGTTTTCCTTCATTATTGTACATACATTCTGCCCTTTCCTTTCGCCCGTTTCTTCTCGTTCTTCTATTTGATTTACCTGAGGGTATGATTATGTTGTAGTGGGGTAGAAATGACGTTGGTAGAGTACTGGGAGTGAGTGCTTTTGATGGAGTACTGACTGGATGAGGTATTGAAGGATTAAAAAACAGAGAATATTGGTATGTTGGTAATATTGGGGGAATAATGAGAAGAGAAAGTAGAAGGGAAATCATGAGAGTTTTCAGAGTTTTTATCATTATTAGCTGTCATGTGAAGTAGGGTGTCAGAATGATGTTCCGTTTGTATAATGTGATAGAAAACAAACAATATATCCATCCATTATTAGAATTATCATCATATTTTGATTTTTGGAAGTGGTTTTATATTTAAACTGTTTTACACTTTTGTAATATAGATGTCTTTATTTTGTTTAATTATTGCATAGCCGAGTAATGAAAATAATATAAAAAATACGAGGCTAAGAGAGAAATTTTACAATAATGGTCTTTTAATGACTAAAGTGAAAATGTAAATGAGAAACCAGAAATGACAGTAATGAAAACGCTGGACGTGAAAAAATACAGGACGCTTAAATTTACATAGCGAGCCCAACGTTGGTCCATCGGTTTGGTGGAAGGAAAAAGATGTATAAATCGATGTTTACTTGACCCCATAAGTTCACCAACCATTTTCCTTCTTGTATTTTCTAAGAGATGGTGAGATACGTTTCAGCGGCAGGTCGTCAGTCCGTTACCCGGCGGGAGGTCCAGTTTCCGTAGTGGTGTACCGTCAGGGGCAGAAGTTGGTGCCCGTCCGTCACTCACTAAACACTACTGACGCTGGTATTAAAGGGGAGAAGTACAAACAGTGATGGTGAATCTGGAGCAAACGATTTCTCCAAACAATTCCAGGCAACAGGTCACCATTATTTTTGTTCATCTGGTCCTGTTGTTTCCTGGCATACTTTGGAGGAATCAAGGCGCTCCAATGTACCAAAAGTAAACTACACACTTAAAACAAGGATGTGTACTACGCTATGCTTTCGCTGCACAATATTCCAACCGTCATGTTATTGCAAGAAGAATGAGTAATTTTAAAAGTCGTCGGTAAAAATAGTGGTTTAACTAATTCATTAAAGAAATATTGTGCTTTGAGTAGAAAATCATGCCTGAATAAATATTATTGGAAAATGGTAACAATCAGTGATCTGGGTTCTTTAATATCCGTCATCATTTTAGAAGAGAAGGCTACAGAAAATGCTACCCACTAAAGAAAGAAACCCATGAATTTGACTTTTATTTCATCTGATTTTGTATTAAGTTATCGAGAGGAAGTAGCAAAATTGGACAAAAAATTTTACTCATGACTGTATACCCATTCTGGCGCCTCCCCTCCCCTCCCTTGCCCCTCGTACCCCTGGATGGCCCCCTCAGTGTTACATTTCACTTCCGAGGGGCGGTGAGGCGATGGGGAGGCTGGGCAAGGCGAGGCTTAGGGCGGGGGCGTGTGTATTTGCAGTGTGATACGGTGGCTGCTCAGTTTACAGTAGATGAGAGAGGGAAGGAAAGCTCGGCTGCCACTCAAGGATGGAGGAAAAAATGAGGCTGAGATGAGAACAGGCAGGGGCCGGTAGGGGGGAGGGAAAGAAAATGAGGCTGGGATGAGAACAGGCAGGGGATTGTATAGGGGGGAGGGAAATGAGGAAAATGAGGGAAAGAGAATGAGGCTGGGATGAGAACAAGCAGGGGCCGGTATAAGGGGGAGGGAAAGAAAATGAGGAAAACAATGAGGGAAAGAAAATGATGCTGGGATGAGAACAGGCAGGGGCTGGTATAGGGGGGGGGGGGGGGAAAGAGCCCCGAGGCCGGCCCCTCAGATTGAAAAAGTAACGGTTGTGTGTTTACCCGTGACGTCATCAGCGGCTGCCATCACGCGCGGCCCAGCTCACTCTCACGTCCCACGGGGCACCTGCAACACCAACACCACCAACAACACAACACAACACTATTCTATTCAGGCTAACTTGTGCTGATGGCAGGTTTTTCAGACGTTAATTAGTTAACCCCCCCCCCCGTCCATTATCTATTTTTTGGGGTAAATTTAAATAATTTAGCGACTCGTCCACGTATAATTATCTAACAGTTTTTGAGGTAGTTGATTAATTTATTAAACCTTTGAGAGTCAAGAGTGCTTTTAACCTGACAAAGAATTAATATTATGTCAATATGGGTCATTTCATTCCTGTACAGCACATGGTTGTTTTCCCTTTGTCTTCTTCATCAACGCAAGTGCATTTCGTGTGAAACACTCAATATACCAGTCCGGAAAATGCTTGATTTCCCTATTTTACATATTATATATGTAAAATGGCTTAAATAGTTATCACCAGTTTGAAGCGCTTTTAATTGTGTTCGCAATCGTTATAGTTTGCTTTTGCTTTATATTTACCCAATGAGCGGCGACGAGTGACGCAACTATTTCAAAATTAACAGACTTCGAACAAATGCGACTTCCATTCTTCTTCCACGCGACTTCCATTTCTCCCTTCCTCAATTTTCATTTTCCTCCTTGCTCTCTCTCCCTTCTGTACCCCCTCTCCTTCACCTAACATCTTTCCACTTGCCCCAATTTACCCTCAGCCCTCTCTTCCTCATCACTGGCCTCTTCCCCTTTCCTCACTTTATTTCCTCCTCACTACCTTTCTTTTCCCTTTTCCCTTCCCCTCCCTTCCTTCCCGTGACCCCATCTTGCCATCACCCCTCCCTTCCCCTCTTCCCGCCCCTCACCTCCCACTGACTCCGCTCCAGTAGCACGTATTTTTCTCCTTAACCCCTTCCTTCCTCTCCCCCCTGCTAAGAGAAAGAGAGAGAGACGCAGCATTCCTGTCCAAGAAAGGCGGGAGATTGCCACCTGACATTTACTCTCACACTCCACCTCCATCTGCTTTGTCCCTCTCCTTTTTTTCCCTTTTTCCTATCATCGTTTATCTCCTCTTCTGTCTGTCTATTTCAGTCTGTCTGTCTTTCCCCATTACCCCTTTGTTACCACGCAGCAGCCCACGCCGTGATTTAGGTACTCACAGACAACACATGAATACATACTCAAGCAAAACAACTTCCTGTCTCTTAAGGACCCTGTATTGTCGTCAGAATATTGGAGTTATATTAGTCCTCCAAATATTGCCAGGAAACAACACTTATATAGGGAAGGAGCTTGTTTCGTGGCATGGTCAGGAGGAATCAGAAGCCTCCAATTTTCATACACGATCACAGTGTCCTTAAATAAATTTCGACACTTATATGTCCCTAGGAAACGAAGTAATTGTTATGATCAATTTTACGAATAACATTACGTCTTCAAGAGATATTTTTTGTTCGAAAGTATAAATTTGCTGGTGACTGACTATCTTTGTCCTCAGGTTTTCAGCTCATATGCGTTTATACATTAAATTTTTGTGTGTTCAGTAAGTAAACCAAAAACATGTATATATACCGTTACCCTTATAATAATACGTATTACATATTTATACGGGTATATTTTTATGCCTATTCGGTCAATTACACTGTAGTTGCCTGGAGTGAAAGTAGTAACCGTAAATGATTGCATGAGGATACAACATGACAACTCTTATTATAATACTTTATTGTGTAAATTTTTAGTAACATGTGCCCTTCTGTCAATCAAACTCATTTACAACTAACCTCAACGAGCGATATTAATGAACAGCATATAATTATGATTACTAAGAAAATAATATGAAGTTAACATTCATAATTATCACACCATTACGTTATAACGGTTTTCATTTTTGTACTTATGGATGTGCGGCTTAAATGATCTAATTTGCGTTAAATTAGAGAAACACTTAACCTTTCGAGTTTTGACAAATACTCGTTGAAATTTTTCCTCCGTAATCATGACCTTTTAATTATACTTGGAACGAAATCAAAATGAGATTAATAAAAAAAAGTTCACAGTACTATTCCATGTGCGTGGAGGTGCATCCATGGGTGATGAAAGTTATGTGTTGTAACCAGTATTTCAAGATCTCTGTGTTTGTGTGTGTGTGTTTCCTGATTCACGTTGACTGTATCGGCCAATGATGTAAACATAAAAAAATAGAAATGACATAATTATTCTCTCTCTGCGTCACCGTCACCTTGCCCGGGTTCTGTGAGAGAGTTGGTGTGTATTCAGGATGCAGATTTCACATGACAAGTAAGTGTCTATATCCGAAAAGTGCGGACAGAAAATGCCTCCCACTCAAGCTGGAGTGCACAATAGATAAGCATTGACGGTATCAGCCAGGGGTGAGGGGGTACGGAGGAAATTGTGTGGGTGGGAGAGCGGTGGGAGTGGGGATTGTATATGCATGGAGAGAGAGAGGAGGAAATTGTGTACGTGGGAGAGTGGGGTTGTCTTGGTGGGAGTGGGATGGGATTGGGGGTTTGTATATGAGGGGAGGAGGACGAGAGAGTATGAAGGTGGGAGAGAGAGTGGGGATTGTTTTAATGGAATGGGGATGAGGATTTTTTTTATAGGGAGAGGGAAAGAGGAAGGGATGTAAACGTATGGGAAATGGGGGGTTTGTATTGATGGAACGCCAATGCCCAAAGCTACATTTTTCCTGTCGTACGAAGAGATAAACGAAGAGTGATGTGAGATTGATGATTAATTAATGGGAGAGTATACTTTTGGTACATTAGAGAGCCTTGATTCCACCAAAGTATGCCAGGAAACAGGACCAGATTAACAAAACATAATGGTGGACTGGTGCTGGGAATAGTTTGAAGGAATCATTAACTCCAAAAATGCCCCAAATTGTACCCTCCCCTTAAATATTCTAATACGATTTCATGGTGACTCAAGATTCCTGCAGACTGGTGGAGGATACATGAAGGTCGGCTCAGGAAAGTACCCATGGGAAGGTCCTGAGGAAACCTGAGACTTGGCGACGTCAGGCAAGGCCGCGGCCCTCACCCTTCCTGTCCCTCACCCTCCCTGTTACTCCCCTCCCTGTCCCTCACCTTCCCTGTTATTCCCGTCCCTGCCCCTCACCCTCCCAGTTACTCCCCTCCCTGCCCCTCACCCTCCCTGTATTACTCCCCTCCCTGCCCCTCACCCTCCCTGTTACTCTCCTCCCTGCCCCTCACCCTCCCTGTTACTCCCCTCCCTGCCCCTCACACTCCCTGTTACTCCCCTCCCTGCCCCTCACCCTCCCTGTTACTCCCCTCCCTGCCCCTCACCCTCCCTGTTACTCCCCTCCCTACCCCTCACCCTTCCTGTTACTCCCCTCCCTGCCCCTCACCCTCCCTGTTACTCCCCTCCCTGCCCCTCACCCTCCTTGTTACTCCCCTCCCTGCCCCTCACCTTCCCTGTTACTCCCCTCCCTGCCCCTCACCCTCCTTGTTACTCCCCTCCCTGCCCCTCACCCTCCTTGTTACTCCCCTCCCTGCCCCTCACCCTCCCTGTTACTCCCTTCCCTGCCCCTCACCCTCCCTGTTACTCTCCTCCCTGCCCCTCACTCATTCTGTCCCTCACCCTCCCTGCCCCTCACCCTCCCTGTCTCTCCCCTCCCTGCCCCTCACCCTCCCTGTTACTCTCCTCCCTGCCCCTCACTCATTCTGTCCCTCATCCATTTTGTCCCTTACCCATTCTGTATCTTGCCTTTATATGTCTCTAATCCTCCCTCCCCTGTCCCTCACCCATCCTGTGATTCCCTCCTCTGTCCCTCACCTTCATTCCCTCTCTCTCCCTGACCTTCATCCTCTCTCCCTCCCTCCTTACCCTATATACCTCTCTCCACCATACTGTATCTGTCTGTCTGTCCCAGAAATATTACTACAACTGTGCCACCTGTTAACTAGTGGCCGTTTGTCTGTCTCAGTTATTTTTATCCACACATACTTGCTTTCTCACTATAGTCTGTCCCTCTGTATGGTCCTTGTCTCGCTGTTCTCTTCTTGGCCCCCCTTCCCTGTCTGTTTGTCTGCCCTTCCACTTGCAACTGTTCTCTCCTTACACTGCCTCTCTCTTTGCCTCACTCCATTCTCTCAGTATTTTTTTTTTCTTTCTGCTTATCCTTGTCTTTTCTCTGTCTCATCTTCCTCCCTTTCTCACTAGATTTTTCACCCTCTTTATTACTGCCTCTTTCTGCTTCTTCCTGCTTGTCTTTTAGCTTCTGTTTGTTTTCATTGCCAGTTTGCATGTAAAAGAACTTTGTGAATCAGACAGAGATGTAATATTTTCTTCAAGTAGAGGAAATATTACTGCATTTTATATACTCACGATTTAACGGAAATAATTATACTTACAGTCTGCGGCAAAAGTCCTGTCGCCACATCTGCCAAGTCATCAAGTATTGTATGGAAATATAAGCTTCACAGGTTTGTAAGCTGAAAAACCAGAATAGTTCATTATTTTGCCCATTTGATATTGTAATTCTGTGTGGTGGATGGATATGTTCGATAATTATCCTTCATGTTATCCTTCAAGACGCAATGAGTGAGGCGACAGGACTTTTGCTGCCAACTGTACACTGCATTGTCTTATAACCAGGTGTGTCAAGAACAAATAGTAGAAAACTCACGTAAGACCATTGCATCTGTCTCCTATTCACTCATCTCCACCTCTCTCTCTCTCTCTCTCGTGAACCTGAGCCTCGTGTGCTGGTCCCTTATATGTCCATTTGTCACCACGCGTCCCCCCCCCCCTCCTCTCTCTCTCTCTCTCTCTCCATCATCCAGACTTACACCGTCCATCCACATTTTTCCTTCGGATATAGCATACTTTTTAATTCTACTATTCCCTTTTTACACACTGCTCATTACACTCATATCACCTCCTCCTCATATATATATACTCACTCTTCATTCACCCTCCTCATTCACAGTATTACCCTCACTCCCTCTCTTACATACATAATTATCTTCCCTACTCACACTCTCACACACCTCCCTCTTTCCCTCTTCCCTCCCTCCTTCCTTTCCTATCTCTTCCTCCCTCCTTCCTTTCCAATCTCTTCCCTCCTTCCCTCATTACCTCCCATCGTGTATCCCATGCCCTGGCTAATCCCCCCGCCCTCACGACTTGCCTCATACACCCTGTTATGAGGCCAGGGTCGTGAGGAGGAGGAGGAGGAGGAAGGAGAAAGGAAGGGGCGAAGGAAGGGGACCGCAAAGGAAGGACGGGATGACGGTCTTGGTGAGGGTAGGTTATGGGGAGGAAGGAAGGATTGGGATTGGGATAGATGGTGGAGAGGGGATGGATAGAGGGAAGGTTATAAGGGAGGGGGGAGGGGGAATGGATGGAGATAGATGGAGGAGAGGGAATGCAAGGGGATGGATGAAGGGGAGGTTATAGGGATGAAGGAAGGTGGAAAAATGGATGGAAATAGATGGAGAAAAGGTTATAAGAGAGGGAGGGGGAATGGATGGGAATAGATGGTGGAATAGGGGGTGGAAGGGGAAGGGTCGTGGGGGGAATGGGAGTCCTGGGGTGATTGTAGGGGGACGGACAAGGACAGCAACAAAAGTGGTAGGCTGAACAGGATACGAGTTAGGGCAAGGATAGAGGAAAGACAAATTACAGTAGGGCAGGGGGAAGCGAGACACGGTAGGGTTATGAAGAAGGGAAGGCGGGATCAGGTAAGAGGCAGGAGACGAGAAAAAAAACAGGAACAAACACAGAAGATGTAATTATTCAAGGAAGACAGAATAAAATCTAATCTAACCTAACCAAACCAAGAAAAGGTGCAGCGCTACCATGTGTGTAAAATTATTAGTGTTCTTCCTTGCAAGACAAGATGAACCTAGCCTAATCAAACCAAACTAGCCTAATCTAACCTAATCTAACCAAACCAAACCAAGAAATTTTGAAATGTTCCTATATCTTGTGTATAAAATTATTAAACCAAGGAAAAATGAACCTAACCTAACCTTGCCTAACCTAATCTAACCGAACCAAGAAATTTTTAGACGTTACCATAATTATTTTGTTAAACCAAGGAAAGATGAACCTAATCTAACCTTACCTAACCTAACCTAACCTAACCAAAAATTTTGAAACGTTACCACATCTTGTTAAACCAAGGAAAGATGAACTAGACCTAACCTAACCTAACCTAACCTAACCTAACCTAACCAAACCTAACCTAACCTTGTCTAACCTAACCTAACCAAACCTTACCTAACCTAACCTAACCTAACCTAACCTAACCTAACCTTGTCTAATCTAACCTAACCTAACCAAACCTTACCTAACCTAACCTAACGAAGATGGAAAAGCGTTGTCCATGGCCTGATGGTTAGTGTCCTTCATTGGGTATGGAGGGGCACGTTCAGTCGGGAGTCCAACACGATTCGGGTGGATGTAATCGCCTTAGATGGGATTAGATCGCCTGGGGGAAGAGGTGAGACTAGGATATTGGTGAGAGAGAGAGAGAGAGAGAGAGAGAGAGAGAGAGAGAGGGGGTATAAGGTTAAACTAAGGACAGAGGGAGATGAGAATGATAATAATAGGAGGAAAGTAGTAAAAACGTGAGAAGAATGAAGAAAAAATATATATAGAAAGAAGTAAAGGAGGAAGGATGAGAATAATTGTCAAGAAAGGGAAGAGAGAGAGAGACCAAAATAATAGGGAAGGGAAGGTGGAGGGAGAGAGAGAGATATACAATAGAATAGAGAATAGTGAATGGTGGGAAATATGTGTGTGGTGGGTGGGGGTTGTGGGCGACGGTCTGAGGAGGGCCGGGCAGCTGTTGAAGACCGCCCATACCACCCACAAATATATAAGACCATATCAAGTTTAAGGGTGGAGGAGTGGGCGGGATGGGGAAAGGTTTTGGTATGGGTGTGTGTGAGGTGGGTGGACAGACAGACGAAGAAGAAGGCGACATATGTACAAAACGACCTCTCTCTCTCTCTCTCTCTCTCTCTCTCTCTCTCTCTCTCTCTCTCTCATACACACACACACACACACAGATGGAGGTTGAGGGCGGAGGGTTGGGAGGGAAGGAGAGAGGGAGGGAGTGAGGGTGGGCGGCAGCTGCATCAGACGCCCGCCCACACACACACCCTCACCCACAACCACATACAAACGATCAGTGAGTTTCATAAAGACTGCCAGCTGGTGCGGGAGTGATTGTGCTTGCTTGAGAATTAAAGGGATGATGTGTGTGTGTGTATGTCATTAATATTTGTTTGATTAGCATGTGTCTGTATGTGTGTGTGTGTGTGTGTGTGTGTCATTAATATTTGTTTCATTAGCATGTGTCTGTATGTGTGTGTGTGTGTGTGTGTGTGTCATTAATATTTGTTTCATTAGCATGTGTCTGTATGTGTGTGTGTGAGAGAGAGAGAGAGAGAGAGAGAGAGAGAGAGAGAGAGAGAGCGAGAGAGAGAGATTACTATTTGTTTCATTGGCATGTGTGTGTGTTTGTGTGTCTGTATATGTGTGTGTGTGTGTGTGTAACATTAATATTTGTTTCATTAGCATGGGTGTCTGTGTGTGCAATTGTGCTTGAGCCTGTGTGTATGTGTGCTTGTGATTGCTTACTATAGCTAATGGCTGTATGTATATGCGTGTGTGAGTGTGAGTAGTGCCTGCTTGCGAGGAGTTGATATGTGTGTGTGTGTGTGTGTGTGTGTGTGTGTGTGTGTGTAATCGTTCTAAATGTTATATTCTTGGTGTGTGTGTGTGTGTGTAGGTTTGCGTGCAGTGTATGCATGTAATCGCAAATAAGTATTTATACAAGAGTCGACTTAAGGTTTTTTTGTGTTTTTTTGGTAGACCCTTAATTTTGACCAGTTAAATGTGGTTTACATGTACAGTGTGTGTTGATAATTTGTGTGTTGGTGTGGTTTTATGTTAATGTGTGCATAAGTGTGTCTATACGAGTTGCATGAGATTAAAGTATAAAAATATAAGTATTGTATGTACGTTTGTCTTTGTAGTGGTGTTCATGGATGTGTGTGTGTGTGTGTGTGTGTGTGTGTGTGTGCAAGGTCGTTTTAGATGTGTGTGTGTGTGTGTGTGTAAGGTCGTTTTAGATGTGTGTGTGTGTGTGTGTGTGTGTGTAAGGTCGTTTTAGATGTTATATTCTTTGTGTGTGTGTGTGTGTAAGGTCCTTTTAGATGTTGTATTGTGTGTGTGTGTGTGTGTGTGTGTGTGTGTAAGGTCGTTTTAGATGTTATATTCTTTGTGTGTGTGTGTGTGTGTAAGGTCGTTTTAGATGTTGTATTGTGTGTGTGTGTGTGTGTGTGTAAGGTCTTTTTTGTTTCAATTGTAATATTCTGTGTGTGTGTGTGTGTGTGTGTGTGTGTGTGTGTGTGTGTGTGTGTGTGTAGTACCTCCTTCACCCTGAGCATCAAGTCCAGTTGACCTCTCATTGTTCGCTGCTTCCCTCAATGTATATTCTCATAATCTTTAATTTCTCCCTTCCTCAATTTTCTCTCTCTCTCTCTCTCTCTCTCTCTCTCTCTCTCTCTCTCTCTCTCTCTCTCTCTCTCTCTCTCTCTGCAGTTAGTGATTCGAATCCAATTGAATATGCTTTTGATTAAGTGTCTGCTGCTGCTGTTGTTCCATAAGTTTTACTGTTTTGATAGACACACACACACACACACACACACACACAGAGAGAGAGAGAGAGAGAGAGAGAGAGAGAGAGAGAGAGAGAGAGACACACACACACACACTCACACACACACACACACACACACACACACACACACACAGAGGCAGCCACACACACACACATACGGACAAGCAGTTTTATAGACGTACCGAGACACACACACACCACACACAAGCCATTTGGTCCAGAAGGGGTGGTCTGGCCTTAATAGTATGTCATAATATACATACCAGATGCTTCAACGGGCACACTGCACTTCAACACAAACAGGACAATTTTTGCACACTCACTGCTGTTCTCCAGACATGGCAGGCGCAGTAGCAGACATTCATTTGGTCTCCCCGCCTGCCGTATGAAGTATAGGACGTAAGGAACAATTATTGACGGAATGAATATAGACAAGGAATATAGAAAAGAAAGAGGAGCCTTTATTGACGATATATTCCTACTGCTTCTACAGGTTAGGTAAGGTTAGGTTAGGTTAAGTTAAGTTAAGTTACGTTAGGTTAGGTTAGGTTAGGTTTGAGGAGCAGCCTGTACTGTAGACGGATTATTACTGCTTTTACCAGTCTATGAAAACGTAAACCTGATGCAGCAGGATATCGAAATGCTGCCCACAAATGCTTCTCTACCTCGGCTGTTAATATATGTTAAGTTTATTAATCTCGTAAAAGTATCTATTAGTTAAGCAACTGAAAATGAATGTACGTTTGCATTTCACGATTATGTAGATTTTTATCTGATAATTACACGAGAACTGAGTGCGCCGTGTGAGTTGTGACACATTGTTTTCACTATGAGGCCAAACACATGATACTGCTGCGTCCACTCAACACAGGACACACAACCAATGATACCATTTTGATCAAGCAATTATATTATTCATGACCATTTACCCCACGGAATATATTTTTATGAGACGGTATAATCGGAGGAGAAATGAAACACCTATATGTGCTTTCATGCTTTTACAGGCCTTTATTTTCTACTGTAAGACTGAATCCCACACTTGTATTGGTCTGGGCCATGAGTTACTTCCTCAAACTGTTAGGAAAGTTGGGAGTGTTGGCCATATACGTAAATGTGGCTCTGTATATCGTTGTACAGTCACGAGCACTAATAATTATCCAGGTTGTGCTTCGAATACCTAGAGCCAGTAAATAAATGCACAATAAGATCTCCATTGGAATTACTTCGTTGGTGAATTGGACTGTTCAAAGCTTCAACCAAAGCTGTATACCTATTAGTGCTCGTGACTGTACCTCTAAAGGGTGTTGTTATCAGTACTTAATATACAAATCTGAGCCTTTGCAAGTGACTGAGAATACCGAAAATCATGATATATACCGAACACCTATACATCGGTGGCACCTACTTTTTGTCCGCGACTGTGCCCTACCGGGAGCATGTTCAATTTACACGTAGTCACGTCAGCACGCGAACATGCTCACGACGCCACACGACGCAAACAATTATTACTATACTGAGTGTTCATGTGAGAGAAAGAGTAAGGTCGGTCACTGGTTGAGAGAGAGAGAGAGGAGAGAGAGAGGAGAGAGAGAGAGAGAGAGAGAGAGAGGCAATGTGTAAATGTATGTGTGTACTGTGTGTGTGTGTATGTATGTATTATATTTACTCTTTGTCCTCGCCATCTCTTAACTCCAACTTTCATTTGTTTAATTGTTACGGCCCTCCCCTCCCTCCTTCTTCTCTCTTCACTCTACGAGTCTATAACATGCATCATCACCAGCTGCACTACACATTCCCTGCTCTTCCTCTATTCTTTTCTCACTTTCTGAAGTTTTCCTTCCCTTAACTTGATCTATTTCAAATTCCACCGTCCTATTAAATTTTCATCTCTGTCATTGTTCCTTATTTATTAATCTCTTTCTTCCATTTCTACCTGTCCTGCTTCCTCTCCCCCACGTTTTCACCCCTTCAGTCTCTCTCTCTCACCTCTCTCTCTCGTCTCTCTCTCTCTCTCTCTCTCCTCTCTCTCTCTCCTCTCTCTCTCTCTCTTCTCTCTCTCTCTCTCTCTATATATATATATTAATATATATATATAATATATATATATATATATATATATATATATATATGTATATATATATATATATATCCTTCCCACTGTAAAGAATTATGATCTCTCTGACGTATGTATCGAAGGGTAAAACTTGCAGTGTTGGAAATTTTAAATTTTATCTTGTTTGCCTCTTCGAATTAAGACTTAAGTGGGGACAAATTAATATGTAGTAGTAGTAGTAGTAGTAGTAGTAGTAGTAGTAGTAATTGTTGTTGTTGTATAACTGGTGGCGGTACTTGTAGTAGTAGTAGTAGTAGTAGTAGTAGTAGTAGTAACAGGAGTAACCGTAGTATTAGCAGAAGCAGTGGTGTAGGAATGATGAGCAAAGAACACGTGATGGAAATGGTGGTTTATTACGTCTCCAGTCCAGCACCGGAGTGAGTCTACAGTACGGCCAAGGCTCCACCAACCAACTGCAAGCCTTTATTCCTCCTGTTAACATTGGTAGAGAGAATCATCTATTGGAATGATTTTAGGTGTATGGGATGAGTTAATCGATGGTATGTTATGCTTTATTGTTTACGTAATGTACAGTATGTTTAATATCCAAAGTATTAAACCTATTTAATTTAGCTGACAATCTGGCTGGAAAGTGTACAGTCACGAGCACTAATAAGTATACAGCTTTGGTTGAAGCTTTGAACAGTCCAATTCACCAAAGAACAAATTCCAATGTAGATCTTATGTATTTTTTACTGTCTCTAGGTAATCGAAGCACACCTGAAATAGTTATTAGTGTTCGTGACTGTACATCACCCCATCACGGTCGATATAAATTTGCCTAACCATTCGAATAATCGGTATGAATTTTACATATATATTTATCATAATCATGTTTAGCACTCAGGAATCGGTTGCATTAGTTTATGCAAGAGAATAATAATTGTTAGCATGGTCGACTCACTACACTGCTTAAACTAACGCAAATGACCAAGAGACTCCATCATAATTATTCCTTAAGCACAAAATGATTATGATAGAACGAACACGAGTTTAAAGGAATAGCATGCTTTTAATAGACTGTAGTGCCTCGATTCCTCCAAAGTATGCCAGGAAACAGACCCAGATGAAGAAAAATAATGGTATCCTGTTGCCTATAATAATTTGGAGGAATCATTTGCTCCAGATTAGGCACCCCAAACCATGTGCTAATATACCCCTTTAATATACACATGCAACACTCTAGCGTCACCCCGAGGTTGAGGATGTTATCATCGCTTTTTCTTAGGGTTATTAGGATTACCACAAGTCATTTTCAGCCGAGACTGTGATGTAAGAGGTGTAAAGTCGTGCGTGTCGCCCCTTAACTCTCTCCTCATCTCCAAGTGACAACATTGTTTTGATGAGGGCACATGGAACCTACTTTTTTATATATTTTTAGAGGCTACTGTTCTAAGCTTTGGTGAACCGTGTGTGGGTGTGTGCATGGGTAGGGTGGTATATATATAGGCTATGTTCTTGCTTTAGTTAACTTTATAGAGTATGTGTATTGCCGTGAATATATTTTACTTTGATGGTTTATTTATAGTATCTGTAAGTTTATATCCTCGGTGGTGGGGATGACATGTCCAAGCCGTGTATGTAGCTGGTGAGAGAGAGTGTGTGTGAAAGAGATGGAAAGGGAAGGGGATACGTCTGCAGAGACATACATACATTTAATGGGCAGTTATAGTACAGGCTGCAATTACAGTAACTATCACTGCTGCAACACTAATACTACTGTTGTCACTACTACGAATACACCACCCCTATCATTACTACTACTACTACTACTACTACTACTACTACTACTACTACTACTACTACTACTACTACTACCACTACCACTACCACATACGACTACTACTACTACTACTACTACTACTACTACTACTACTACTACTATCACCATTTTCACTACTTCTGTCAGTGGTGAGGGCAGTGACCAAGGTAATGTTGCAATGCATATTAATATAATGTATACTTGCCATCCACGTGGGTATTGCGTCATGTTATTTATTTCTGTGTACTAAGTGAGGGAGGGATGTGACCGAAATATGACGTCAGGGGACATCTGCTTGCTATCCTTCTTCTCTCTCTCTCTCTCTCTCTCTCTCTCTCTCTCTCTCTCTCTCTCTCTCTCTCTCTCTCTCTCTCTCTCTCTCTCTCTTTTCATTGTATTATATGTTTTGTTCAACGAAGATATTTAACTTTAATTTCTGTTTCCCTCTTTCCAACACGTTTTCTTATTTTTCGTTTAATTTCTATTTCATCTTTCTTGATCTTTTCTCCCCCTCTGTTTCAATGTGGATTCAGGGGAAAAGAGGAGAGAGAGAGAGAGAAGAGAGAGAGAGAAGACGAAGAGAGAGAGAGAGAGAGAGAGAGAGGACGAGAGAGAGAGAGAGACGAGAAGAGAGAGAGAGAGAGGAGGAGTTTGTGTGTGTAAGAGAGAGAGAGAGAGAGAGAGAGAGAGAGAGAGAGCCAGCGCCTTGATGATGACAGAGTTAGGGTGGAACAAGTGGCACTGGGACACGCGAGGGGTCATGTGTGTGGCACTCTCACACACTCCTCTCTCTCTCTCTCTCTTCTCTCTCTCTCTCTCTCCTCTCTCTCTCTCTCTCTCTCTCTCTCTCTCTCTCTCTCTCTCTCTCCTCATCTCTCTCTCTCTCTCTCTCTCTCTCTCTCTCTCTCTCTCTCTCTCTCTCTCTCTCTCTCTCTCTCTCTCTCTCTCTCTCTCTCTCTCTCTCTCTCTCTCTTACACACAAACTCCTCTCTCTCACACACACAAAATCCTCTCTCACACACACAAACTCCTCTCTCTCTCTCTCACACACACACACACACACACACACACACACACACACACACACACACACACACACACTCCTTCTCCCTGTGACTGCTCTCTGCTGTCATTCTCTTAATTTTCTCACTGAGCAGATCATTCCCGCTTATTGCGTGGTGTGGATGCATGCATGCGTGTGAGTGACTGCCAGAGTGAAGGCGTGCTTGCGTGCCTGTGCAAGGAGGAGTTGGTTGGGTGCGAATGATTGTTGTTGCTAGATTTTTTTTTTTTTTTTTTTTTTTTTTTTTCATCAGCTTTATTTTTAAGTTTTAGTGTTGTTGCCTCGACTCACTAACGTATGCTAAACGACTAAAAAAAAGAAAACAAAATATAATACTAATTGTCTGATTGCACGATAAAGAAGTTAATGACCCTGCAGTACATAGATTAGATCTTTTGTATACAACCAACTTAATATTTCTTGGGTGTGAGGGTCGCAGAACTTTGCCTTCACGCATTATTATCGTTTTAGTATTTTTTTTTTTTTTTTTTTTTTTTTTTTTACGTTTTAACTTTTTGGTAATTTTTTTTTTTTTTTTCCTAAGTCACGTAAAATCATATGGTATCTGTATAATTATCATCACAGACGCAAGCTTCTGTTTATGCTTGCGAGGTTCTGTATATAGGTTACTTCGATATGATGGGTTTTTTTGTTTTTTAATCATTGAACGTCACTAATTATTATTATTATTATTATTATTATTATTATTATTATCCATTCCGACAAAAACTATCGTATGGTGGTGCATTGGTGAGTTATTAAGGGAATCATTGTTTGTTTTCTTACACTGACGTCTAGTTATGGACATTCTGTATAGGTACTGTACACTCGCAATCCAAAATTTGTATCCAGGTCTTGTTGAAGTATCGAATCAGTTGACATACGAGTGAAACAATGACAACGTTTACCCTGTTTCATATTTGTTTGAGCTCGCTAAATTAATACTCGATCAGGCCATTCGAAGCATGCCTGGATACATATTTTGGATTGCGAGTGTACTTACGGCTCTTTGGAATAATCGTTGCAGAATTTGAACAGTCCTGTGTGTGTGTGTGTGTGTGTGTGTGTGTGTGTGTACCCTTACTGGATGACGGCCCACAACACTGAACTTCCTCCCAACTCACAGAACTACTAAACTGGTAAAAAAAAACCGTGTGATTCAACAAGTCAGGCAAATTATAATTCGTGTAAAACTGAACACAGAATATTAAAAAGAAAGAGTTTGCATAGGAGAGATAGTTAAAGAGATGGGAAATATCTACTCGAGGCGAAAGGGCGTCAAGACTCTCTCTGTATTGCCAACATCTCTCCAGGCAATACGTCCCATGACAATACTGGTACATAGGAAGTGGCTTTTTCCTTGACACGAATGGGTTGTTGTTAGTCTCAATGTTGCAAGAAAAAATAAAAAATAAATAATTAATAATAATAATCTGAAACTTATACAAAATTCCTCAGGACGGCAAACCATTAATGTCTTTCGTGGAGTCTGCAGGCATATAATACACTGCATATATACCAGAGAAAAAACTGAAACTAAAAAAAATTGGGATTCCATTTTTGCACTATATTTATTCCAGATATAGGGACAGCCTCTACTGTGATATACTACTTACAAATATACATCTACTAGCCGTGTTCTACAATCAACACAATAATCATCTTGGATAACTAATTATAAACTAACACTGCTGCTGCTTCTGTTGCCACCATATTATGTATTATTAGCATCATCGTCCCCTGGGGCATATGCAGGCAGGGAAACTCTTATTAGACTACACGATGACCATGACAATATAATTACACTATAGTAATGCCCCTGGAACCATGGCATAGCCATCACTCAGACCATGACTTGCCCTCTATAATAATTGTGATGAGGATGATGACTCTTTATCTAACAACATCTTGCCTACGTCTTCCACAACAACCAACCAACCAACCAACCAACCCGCCTTTACATTGGATGTTAAATAAATATTACCACCACCACCACCACCACAGCCTCACCCTCTACTCTAGTCTCGCTGCTGCCTCGCCCTCTGTCTTGTGGCCCTTGTGTGTCGAGTCCTTCCTTGGTTGTTGACTTCCTTGTTTAGATCTCTCTCTCTCTCTCTCTCTCTCTCTCTCTCGCTCTCTCTCTCTCTCTCTCTCAATTTAATTACACTCCTTACTTTAAGTTGCTATTCATCATCCCTCCTACACTCCTTCCTCCCTTCCTCCACTCCACAACTCCCTCCACTCCACAACTCCCTCCACTCCTTCCTCCCCTCCACCACTCCTTCCTCCACTCCACTACTCCCTCCTTCCTTCCTCCACTCCACCAAGCCCCTCCTCCCTTTATAAACTCCACCACATCGCACTTCTACAACCTCCACATACTTCCCTTTTCCACCACTCCTCTCCTCTCCACTCCTCAGATCCCCTTTATCTCCATGTCCCCCTCCCCTCCCTTTCCTTCCCACGTCTTCCCTTCCCTTCCCTCCCTTTCTTCCCCACCACTTCTTTCACTTCCCCACGTCTCCTTCCCTCCCTTATCTTCCCACCCTTTCCTCCCCACCACTCCATCACCCCACCGTCTTCCGCCCCTCCCTTCCCTTCCCACCATTTCTCCCCACCACTCCATCACCCCACCGTCTTCCACCCCTCCCCTTCCCTTCCCTTTCCCACGTCTTCCCCTCCCCACTTCTCCACCCCCTCCCCACCCAACCCACCCTAAGCGCCCGAGCTGCGTCTGTTCCCACAACAATTTACCCCACATTTAGTCTCATTTAGGGTTATTCCCTGAGTAAGTGGAGCCAGCAGCCGCCCCCAGACCTTACCCACTCATTTGCACTATAGTGACAACCCTCTCTCTCTCTCTCTCTCTCTCTCTCTCTCTCTCTCTCTCTCTCTCTGATATTTCTTCTTTGTTTTTCTCTATCTCTGATTATCCTTCCTTTATTTCACTCTGATCTTTCCTTCTTTTTTGTCTCTCTGATTGTCCTTCCTTTCTCTCACTCTGATCTTTCCTTTTTTTTTTTCTCTCTCTCTCTCTCTCTGATCTTTCTTGCTTTCTCTTTCTCTGATGGATTATTGAACGAGCTCCATCAAGTATGGAGACAGGAAAAGCGTTGTAATGGGTTCACTGGTGCATATATGTCAAAGGAATCAAAACTTTAAAACAACAAGACCTAGACAAATATTTTATTATGACTCGTGACTGTATTGTTTGCTCAGCTGGGTGTTGGCTTCGACCCTCTTTGTTGTCACTGGTGTGTCTCCCTCCATCAGACATGCAGACAGACAACTCTCTCGATATTCGAACAGTACAGTAGGCTAGACTGTAGTGTAAAGTGAATGCTAGTCGATGCTTACCACTCTGCTAGGTAGGTGTTTCTAAATATACTTGTTTACAGTGTTTCACGTTGTTGTTGTTGTTTGCAGATGAGACAGCATTAGTGGTAGTTACAGATATAAAAAAAAAAAACATGTTAGAAGGATTAGTAACGGAATTTGAGTGTTTAATCTGAGGAAGTTAATGGGTAATTTCAGATAAGAGTAAAGGTGATGAAATGCAGTGAAGGAGGAGAATCAGGAAATCTTTGTACTCGATGATTGCAAAACAACGAACCTAATAAGAAAGTTGTATTGCAGATAAGGAGTTTTACATTTTTCTTTTTATTGTAAACCCTTGAAACTAACAGCGTGTGTACCATAATTGTAGCCAAAAGAACATCCCTGATTGGGGAGGTATTAGAGAAAGTCGATAGTTTTTTTAATTTACTGGGTGTGTGAATATCAAATCTGATGGTAGCCAAGGAAATGGAGATAAAGAGCACAAACAGGGTAGGAGAGGAAGGGAAAGTTTTTTTTTTTTTGACATTATTAAATAGTGTATGGAAAACGAGATCATTGCGGAGGAAAAAAAACAAAACAAAAAAACTAGGGAATATTTTAAGGAATAGTAGCGTAACCTGTGTTGTATGGAAGTGTGTGCTGGTTTTCTGATTTCCTTTCATTAGCCGTCGTCCTTATACCCCTGAGTCTGTGTGTTCTCCCCTCCCTACAACTCCATCCTTTCTGTCCCATTCGTCTCAGCCCCACCTTCCCCAACTTCATCCTCCCCCTACCTCATCCTCCCCCTACCTCATCCTCCCCCCTACCTCATCCTCCCCCTACCCCCATCCTCCCCCTACCTCATCCTCCCCCTACCTCATCCTCCCCCTACCTCATCCTCCCCCTACCCCCCATCCTCCGCTAACTCCATCCTCCCCCTACCCCATCCTCCTCCTACCTCATCCTCCCAATACCCCCATCCTCCCCCTACCCCCTATAAGCTCTTCAAGCCCCAGCATCCTATTTCCCCCCTTCCACCCCAGACCCCCTCTTCCCCACCCCCCCCTCTTGACCCACCCCCCCTCTATAAGCTCTTCC
>JAWQEG010007893.1:0-5000 GCA_033782935.1 Petrolisthes cinctipes
GGAGGGAGAAAGGAGAGGGAGGGAGAAAGGAGAGGGAAGGGGAGAGGGAAATGGCAAGAAAAAGGAGGGAGAGAAGGAGACAGAAAGAGGAGGGAGGGAGGGAAGTGAAAGAGTGGAGGGAGGGAGGGAGATGGCAAAAGAAGGGAGGGATTAAGGGAGGGAGGGAGGCGAGATTATGAGAAGGAGGATGGGAGGGTAAGAGGGAGGGTCATCTAAGAGACAGGAAGGATTGACAAGGATGATGGAAAAGGATGTGGAGGAGAGAAGAGAGAGAAGAACGCATAGAAGAGAGGAGAGAAATAACTTGCGAAGAGGAGAAGGAGGAGGAGGAGGAAAGAGAGAAAAACTCGTGGGGAGAAGAAGTAGGAGGAGGAGGAGGAGGAGGAGGAGGAGGAGGAGGAGGAGGAGGAGGAGGAGGAGGAGGAGGAGGAGGAGGAGGAAGAGGAGGAGGAGGAAGAGGAAAAGGAGGGAGGTGAAAGGAGGTGGAAGGGGAGGAGGAGGAGGAGGAGGAGGAGGAGGAGGAGGAGAAAGAGAAAGAGAAAGAGAAAGAGAAAGAGAAAGAGAAAGAGAAAGAGAAAGAGGAGGAGGAGGAGGAGGAGGGAATGAAGGGAGGTGAAAGGAGGTGGAAGAGATATGATAAGAGGAAGCAAAGGAGAGGAGAAGCGAGAAGATAATTTCGCCCGACATGAGAAATGACGGGAGGATCGAGGAGAGGAAATTCTCAAGGGTGCGTTAAGGTGAGTGAGTGAGTGAGTGAGTGAGTGAGTGAGCGAGTGAGTGAGTGAACGAGTGCGTGAGTGAGCGAGTGCGTGAGTGAATGCGTGTGTGAGTGAGTGAGTGAGTGAGTGAGTGAGTGAGCGAGCGAGCGAGTGAGTGAGTGAGTTTGTCAGCCAGTCGGTCGATAGGTCAGTGATTGCTAAGTGTTTTGTTGGTCAGTGAGTGAGTGAGTGACGGGCTGAGTGAATAAATGAGTTAAGGTGTGGGTGAGTGAGTGAGTAAGTGAGGTGGAGGGAAAGGAGGAGGGGAAGATAATATTATGTTGAGGTAGGAAAGAAATCAGAGTGGAAGTGAGAAATAAGGTTTGCTAAAAAAAAACCCTGTCAGCTACTTATTTTCCTTTCATGTTTCAGTCGACTCTGTACTGCTGAAGAGGGAAGTAGTTGCCTCCGAAACGTCCATATTAAATACTTCTGTCTTCACGTCATTCTGAATTACCACTCCATGAGAAATAAGGTGTGGGGGGGTTGTAGAAACAGTGAAGGAAACAAACAGAGGCAGATAAACAAGGACAGATAAACAGAGAGAGAAACACACACACAAAGAGAGAAACACACACACACACACAAAGGTATAGACAGAGGGAAAGAAGACTAAGGTGGAAGGACAAAGGGAGGGAGAAGCAGAGGAAGGATGATAAAGTGAGAAAAGCAGAGAGAGAGAGAGAGGAAGGATGATAATGGGAGAAAAGCAGAAAGAGAGAGAGAGAGGAAGGAAAGAGAGAGAGAGAGAAAGGAAGGATAATAATGGGAGGAAAGCAGAAAGAGAGAGAGAGAAAGGAGAGAATTACCTCCATATATCAAAGGACGTGCTGATGGTGGGAAGTCTGAGATGAAAATATTCCCGGTCTCATTCCTCACCCACTCTTTAGCACCTCCTCCTCCACACTGGGCCAGGCAGTAGTAAGAAGTGAGGAAAACACACCTTACGAGTGAGTGAGTGAGTATGATTATGAGTTATACCAGGCTTTATGAGTGGACAAGAAAAGGTGAGTGAGTAGTCTGGCTTTATGTACGAGTGGTGCTTGGCTTTCGTGAGCGCCCACAGTTTGTTTATGAGATTTTAAGATTTATGAGTTCCCAGGTGTTATGAGGTGCAAGATTATAAGAGTAATTTGTATGCATTGTGAGTAGGCATTAGTCAGGCTGTGAGTATCCAGGGTCTTATAAGTAGACACAAGTTAACAGTAACAATAAACTAGATGATGACACAGTAACAATAGACTAGATGATGACACATTAACTAGGTACCCTTTTCACTGGCCATTTCCGTCTTCTACCTTGACCCTTTCTATCAACAACAATCGCTTTCATTCTGTATATTTATCCCTTTCTATCAACAACATCCTTTTCCATTCTGTATATTTATCTCTTTCTTTAACTTATTTCGTCCTTTCCTTGATCCTTTCTGTCTACTACTACTACTACTACTACCATCCTCTACTTTTTGTTACCTCTTTTATCCTTTCATTTACCCTTTTCAATTACCATACCCCTTTCATCTTCTCCTTTATCACCTTTCCACCAACCTCTTGTATCCTCTACCTATACCCCTTTCATATATAGACTTACTTAGCCCTTTATTATTAATCCTTCCATCCACCTCTATTATCCTCCACCCCTTTCATCCCTTACGTCTACCCCTTTCATCCTCACATTTGACCCCTTTCCACTGACTCTCCCTGCGTTGCCATTTCCTTGCCTTCCCAACCTCAGCCGTCCCCTTCATGACTTCACTTTTAAATACTGGCAAAAGGGTGCGTCAAGTCGCCATCCACCACCCCTCACGAATCTGGGGTGAAACGAACCCAACCCGGGGGGAAAAAGATTAATGAAATGGGTGTATGTATGCCAATCCCGAGGCAGTTTTGTGGGAGATGTAATTTGCCAGTTCACATCATTTCTGAATTACGTGGTGTGGACGCGGGTTTCGAGAATTAGCTGTAAAAATTTCCCATCATCGAAAGAGGAGAAAAAGCCAACCGTGTAGTTTTATCCCAACATAAGTCTTCTCTTCGTCATTTTCGACTCGTGTGTGTGTGTGTGTGTGTGTGTGTGTGTGTGTGTGTGTGTGTGTGTGTGTGTGTGTGTCATAACATAAACTTGTGGTAACCCAAACGATCATGACGACACACACACACACACACACACACACACACACACACACACACACACACACACACACACACACACACACACACACACACACACACACACACACAGAGCCCACCCAAAGCATCACGAGGCTACACACACACATTTAAAACCTATGTTGACTTTGAGTAGGCTGTCGTCCAGAAACCGCCTGCTTCAGATCTCGGGCTTCGACGACTCAGGTGGGCTAGAGACTATGGTATCCAAGTGTACTGTTATATAGTTATGGTGAAGAGAGAGACCAGACCACCTCGTTGTCACCCATCACCAGAAATCGGTTTAATTAAGGGGGTAATTCACTTTTGTTACATTGGAGTACCTTGATTCCTCCAAAATATGCCAGGAAACAGGACCAGATGAAAAAAAAATAATAATAATGGTGTTTTGTTGCTTGGAATAGTTTGGAGGAATCAGCAGGTGCTCCAGATTTACCAACACTGTACTTCCCCTTCAATTATACCACGGAGAACTTTTCTGACAACCTTAGGAGCTTCGTGAGTAAATTCCAATTATACCATAGTCACCTACGAGGCTTCAGGGAAATCAATAGACTGTTAGGGACTTATGATGCAAGATTAGTTTACCTTGCATCATCGATATTAAGGTTTCAGAGGGCAAGCCTTTGAAGTTGATACATCCTGGGTTTGCACTTCACAGAATATTGATAACCAAGGTGACTGTATATGGTGGAACTGATGTCGACTGTGACTGACCTAACCTCACCTTTTTGTGTTCGTATAAAAATAATAAGAATAAATATAGAAAGGAGTGTATGTTATCTAAAGCTTTCGTCTGGTCAAGTTATATCTTAAACAAGGAAGGATTACAACAACAACAACAACAACAACAACAACAACAACAACAACAACAACAACAACAACAACAACAACATTACAGTAATTTATAAACGACTAAGTGTATCTGAAGCGAAAAAAAAAAAAAAAAAAAACACACACACACACACAATATTCTAGATCGCCGACACCTTCAAAAAACTCCACGTGTCAAAATACCAGGAAAAAGGTGAACGTTTCTGCGATATCAGGAACGTTTTCACTGAGGCAGTCAAAGGGTTAATTGAAACGAAACCCAATCCACTATATTTTAGGTGTTGGAGGGGGAGGCTTGGTGGTGGGTGGAGAGGTGATGTGGAGGGGGGGGGGAGATGATGTGGAGTGGGAGGTGCTGTGGAGAGGGAGGTGATGTGGAGGGGGTGATGAGGTGGAGGTGATGTGGAGGGGGAGGTGATGTGGATAGGGTGATGGAGGGGGAGGTTTGGTGGTGGAGGGAGAGGGTGGTGGAGAGGGGAAGTTTTGTGGTGGAGGGAGGAGGGAGAGGTAAGGTGGTGTGAACTGAATATGGAGGGGAAAACGCCCCCTCGAAGCCTGGGTGATATCGAAGTGTAGTCAAAACTAGACACCCACCCACCCAGCCAGCACACACACACACACACACACACACCTCTGTCATCGTAGCACATATACTTCACACCAGTACACACACACATATATACCAGCAGCTTGCTCACACACACATGCACACGTACATACACACACACACACACAGAGCTATGTGCAGTTGTTTCTTATAAATCTAAACTCTTTTGAAATTTTGTCAACTACATAATTATTAATCAATTCAAACAATTACTCAAAGATCCTATTAATGGGTATATTAATGAACTATTTTCAAATATTCTGTTTTCATACTTTTCAATTAATTATAATTAATATGCACGTGTCAATGTATAGACGCACGACTCTATAAAGTAACCATATATATAATACATACAACATTATAAGTGAATAAAAACAAAACAATACCCAGATCCCAAAAAGCATAGAGACGAACAGACAACAAGTATGAGAGTTCTGGGTCGCATTTTGTTCACTTTTAAACACTCACTGCTACATCATTAAAAAGGACCAACCAGGCATTTCCAACCTCATGTGTAGTTGCATTACATTACCTGTAGTTACTTACATTATCTCTCTGATGGACGGCTGTGAGTGTTGTTGATGTGTTTGTTCCCTTGCCACCATGGGATTTCACCACTAATAAACCCTGCAT
>JAWQEG010007893.1:7500-20182 GCA_033782935.1 Petrolisthes cinctipes
GTGAGTGAATGAGTGAGTGAGTGAGTGAGTGAGTGAATGAGTGAGTGAGTGAGGGGGTGAGTGAGTGAGTGAGTGAGGGGGTTGAGTGAGTGAATGAATGTGTCTACCAAAGTTTCTGAAGGTCATGGTAATAATTATACTCTCACTTTTTACCTCCTACTTTCGGATGTGCAGGTCGACCACTTCGTTTTACTTACAAGGAAGGGGTCGTCAACATTACACGAAGGACAACAGAAGCCACTTGTGTTTCAACCAAGACTGTGAGTTAAATAAATGTCGTGTGTTTACTATATTAATTTCATTGTTTATTCCACCGTCACCATCCCAAGGCTTCTTCTATCTTTCTCTTCCCAACCTCCTTCAATGTTCTATATAACACTTATTTACTTGCTTGCTTTCTTTTTTCTTTTATTTTTTGTCAGTTTCTTTTGCATTTCACTCGTTTCTTACCTTTTTGTCTTCCTTCGTCCCGTTCGTCTCTGTGCAATATAATAAAATATATCGACTTTCTCTCACCCCATCTATATATCACTCCTTAACTCCTCTCTTTCACTCCATCACTTCCTCCACCTCCTCACTCCCTCCGTACTCATTCCCTCACTTCAACTACTTCCTCACTCCCTCCGTCACTCCTTCCACCTCCTCACTCCTTCCCTCACTTCATCTACCTCCTCACTCCCTCCGTACTCATTCCCTCACTTCCTCCACCTCCTCACTCCCTCCGTCACTCTTTTCTCCTCTGTCACTTCCTCCAACCCTCCCCCATTCCCTTCATCACTCCTTAAAACACATCGAGGTCTCACCAAAGAGTTCCATATTTCTCTTCAACAACATTCTTCACATCCTGCTTCACCCCTTCCTCCCCCTTCCCTCCCTTACTATATAGTCTCAATACCCCCCCTTCCCACCCTTCACCACTCCTTCCTTCACTCCCCCCCCCCCAATGACTTCCTCCCTTCTTCCCTCCCTCACTTCCTTCACCTCTGCGCCCACCTTCCTTCCTTCCTCCACCCTTTCTCATTTCCTCCATCCCACCGTCCCCCTCACTCCTGGACACGGCTATAAATTCACCCAGGCCCATCAATTAAATGTTCTCATCCCCTTCTCTCCCCTCCCCTTCCTTCCCATCCCTTGACACCCTCTCCCCTTACCTTTCCTCCCCTTCCCTTACGTCTCCTCCCCTTCCCTTCCCTTCCCTGACACCCTCTCCTCTCCCCTCACCTTTCCTCCCTTAATACCCTCTCCCCTCTCCTCCCATTCCCTTGCCTGACACCCTCTCCCCTCACCTTTCCTC
The DNA here is from genome assembly GCA_033782935.1 of Petrolisthes cinctipes. Classification (NCBI taxonomy): domain Eukaryota; kingdom Metazoa; phylum Arthropoda; class Malacostraca; order Decapoda; family Porcellanidae; genus Petrolisthes; species Petrolisthes cinctipes. The sequence continues at coordinate 8,795 of JAWQEG010007893.1, forward strand.
CCTATATACCCTCTCCCCTCACCTCCCCTCCCCTGACACCCTCTCCCCTCACTCATCTTTCCCAGACTCCATTCCCCGATATTCTCTCCCTTCTTCTGTTCCCCCTCATCATCTCTCTTGTATCCTCCTCCATCTTCTACACCTTCACCACCTTCTATTCTTCCCTGGCCTCCTCAGCTTGCAGTCTCACCACCACCACCACCACCACCACCACCATCATCATCATCATCACCACATCTTTCTCTCTCTTCTCAACCACCACCACCACCACCAATACTATCTCTCCCTCCTCCTCCTCCTCCTCCTCCTCCTCCTCCTCTTCCACACTCCTTGCAGCTCGTCTTTCACCTCTCTTAGTTTGATTCTTCCTCCACCTGGTTTATCTCTCCTTTCCCTTCATCCATTCCTTCTCCTCCCAAGTAGTACTCCACATCCAGACTCTTGGATCTAAGGTTTCTAATGTTGATAGTGAACGCAACAACAACACGGAAAAAAATAAAAATATATATAAAAGAAATTAAGAAAGTGTAGTATCGGTCTATTGGCCAATCTAAAGTCAATTAACATTAATTTTAAAACCAATGACTTTCTTGCCATTGTCACTTTCTTGGGGCTGTAACACTTGTCCATTTCTCTTCCCGTTACGTTATGTTTTATGTTCTCTCTCCTTCATTCATCCATTTCTCTGCCTCGCTTCTTCCATTCCTCTTAGATTTATCGCTTCTTCTCTTCAATACTTCATGGAGGCTATCACAATTTAACTCTTTATCACTTCTTTAACTCTTTATCACTTCTTTAACCCTTTATCACTTATTTAACTCTTTATCACTTATTTAACTCTTTTTACCTACTCCTCTATGTACTTTCTTTCCTATAATTTAACCATACAAAATATTAGGGTTGTCATTGTAAGTACTTGGGCCAGATCATCTATGTGTGGTCAATGTATCTATGCAACACGAAAAATGTATCTATGCAACACTGAAATCTAACTCAACTCCTCCTCCTCTCTCCTCCTCCTCCAACTCCTCTCTACCCTCCCCACCTCCATTTCTCCTTCTCTCTCCTCCTCCTCCAACTCCTCTCTACCCTCCCCACCTCCATTTCTCCTTCTCTCTCCCCTTCAAACTTCTCTATATCCTCCCCACCTCCATTTCTCTCTTCCCTCTTCCCCTCCAACTTCTATATATCCTCCCCATCTGCATTTCTCATTCTCTCTCCCTCTCCTCCAACTTCTATATACCCTCCCCACCTCCATTTCACCTTCTCTCTCCTCCTCCTCCAACTCCTCTCTACCCTCCCCACCTCCATTTCTCTCTTCCCTCCCCACCTCCAAATCCTCTCTAACCTCCCCACCTCTTTTTCACCTCTTCTCTTCCCTCCTACAACTTCTCTCTACCCTCCCCTCCTCCATTCCTTCTTCTCTCCCCCTCCTCCAACTCCTCTCTATCCTCCCCACCTCTATTTCTCCTTCTATCTCCCCCTCCTCCAACTTCTCCTTATCTCTATCCTCCCCACCTCCATTTCACCTTCTCTCTTCCCCTCCTTCAATTTCTCTATACCCTCCCCACCTCCATTTCTTCTTCTCCTCTCTCCCCCTCCAACTTCTCTATACCCTCCCCACCTCCAATTTCTCCTTCTATCTTCCCTCCTTCAATTTCTCTCTAAACTCCCCACCTCCATTTCTCCTTCTCTCTTCCCACCTTCATTTCACCTTCTCTCTTCCCACCTCCATCATTACTCCTTCTCTCTTCCCCTCCTACAAACTCCTCCCCACCCTCCCCATCTCCATTTCTCCTTCTCTCTCTCCCTCCAACTTCTCCTTCTCTCTCTCCCTCCAACTTCTCCTTCTCTCTCCCCTCCCCACCTCCATTTCTCATTCTATCTCCCCCTCCTCCAACTTCTATATACCCTCCCCAACTCCTGACCTCCTCCATTTCTCTGCATTTTTTCTCCCGTCTTTTCTTCTCTCACATTCTTCTGTTTCTTTTCTGCACTCCCATCACAAGGTTCTCGTCTTTCGTCTCTCTCCAGTTCTTTGTCCTTTTTTTTTTTTTTTTTTTCAAGTCTCGTGTTTCTCTTGGATCTCCTTTTCGTCTCACCTCAAGATTCGTCCTTTTCCTCTATAGCAATTATCTGTCTTTCTTTGCAGCACATATATATATATTTCTCTCGGTTCTTTGGTTACGTTTTTCTTTACCTCGAGGAAGGAAGGAAGGAAGAAAGAAGGGACCATGATTAAAATGTAAAAATGGAATGAAGTGGGAAATGTGGAAGGAAGGAAGGAAGGAAGGAAAGGAAGTGAAATAAAGCAACATGACAAGACAGGAATACAAGGAAGAGACAGGAATATAAGGAAGAGACGAAGATAGGAGTAAGAATGGGAAGGAAAGATGACAAAAGATGAAGGTCACGTAAGAGGAGACTGGATAATGGCATGGAAAAGGGGAAGGGATGGGGAAAGTTAGGGAAGGGGTGAAAGGATGAGGACAGGGAAGGAAGGGGAGAAGGGACGAGGACAGCTAGGGAAGGGGTGAAGGGATGAGGAGAGTTAGGGAAGGGGTGAAGGGATGAGGAGGACAGGGATGGAAGGGGAGAAGGGAGGAGGACAGCTAGGGAAGGGGAGAAGGGATGAGGACAGTTAGGGAAGGGGTGAAGGGATGAGGAGGACAGTTAGGGAAGGGGAGAGGGGACAAGGGAATCGGCAGGGCAAGGAAATTACTGGAGGGGAGGAGATATGAGATATGAGAACAGCAGGAGGTCGATACCAGCCCACGCCAGATGAGCCACCCACTGTAATGTTGAAGGCAGGGGTGGAGGGGGAGGTGGGGAGGTGGAGTGGTGGAGAGGGGGAGGTGAAGTGGTGGAGAGGGGGAGGCGAAGTGGTGGAGAGGGAGAGGTGGAGAGGGAGGTGAAGTGGGGGTGAGACGTGGAGAGGGAGTTGAAGTGGTGGAGAGGGACGTGGAGAGGGAGGTGAAGTGGTGGAGAGGGAAGTGGAGGGGGAGGTAAAGTGTTGGAATGGGACGTGGAGGAGGAGGTATATAAAGTGGGACGTGGAGTGGGAGGTGAAGTGGTGGAGAGGGACGTGGAGAAGGAGATGAAGTGGTGGAGAGGGAAGTGGAGGGGGAGGTGATGTGGAGGGCGAGGTGAATTGGGGAAGAGAACAGAAAAAATGGAAAACAGAAAAAAGTAGATAATTAGATGGTGAAGTGGAAAAGGAGAGGGAAGAGGTTTAAGAGTCACTGTAGATAATTAATTAAGGACAGAGTGGAAGGAGAGAGTAAAGATAAGAAATGGAGAAATAAAAAGAAAAAAAGATAAAGAAAAGATCGATAATTAGAGAAGAGGGAGAGGTGCAATAGAGAGATGGAGTTGAGGCTTAGTATGGACACGTGTGCAAAATATATGTAGATGTTTTGGGAAGGGGAGAAATTAGGTGTGATATTAGAATAAAAATATTACTTCATCTCATTCATTTAACTGGTATAACTTTTCTCTAAATTCCAAGCAATGTACAGTCGGCCTCAGTAATTCATACACAGGGCATTGGTTATAAGGGGTCTTTATTCTACTCAAAATGTTGGGACTGTTCTACTGACTGATTCAAAATTTAATATTAGTCAAATAACATTACTATATAAATAAATTTGGTGTTAAGGGGGTGCTGGAGTAGGGGACAGGCTTGGGGGGGTGTTTGGGGGGTGCGGGAATAGGGGGACAGGCTTGGGGTGGATAGAAAGCCTGTCCCCTATTCCCACACACCCCTACCCCCCCCCCCAAGCCTGTCCCCCTATTCCATCACCCCCCTAAACCCCCTCCCCCCAAGCCTGTCCCCTTATTCCCACACCCCCTTAAGAAATTAATTAACTACATTTTCTAGTTGTTTCGAACCCTTGATGTCACAGTGGTGTATACGAATTCATGAGGCCGACTGTACGAAGCCTCGAACACAATTACATCTAAATTTTTTGGACTACATTTATATGAGTAAATATTCGCTTTTTTTTTCTACATCCATTCTCAAACAAGATATAAATAGTTACAAGAATTATTATAGTTCATAGTTTCCTTTCAATAATTTACAGTATTTACCACGTAAGCAAAATTTTTCTCGACGTTAAATAAAATAAATATATATAAGGCACCCCAACCAACGTACACTAATAAAAAAAAAAAAAATTAAAATCCCTTGATATGATACATTTCTAAGGGATTTGGGGCTTACACTGTATCCTCGTAAATATCCACAATTAAAAAAATGGAGCAAAATTATTCTGCCAATACCGTACATATATACAACTTCATTCTCTTTTCCCAACCACAGAAAAAAAAAACTTGGTCCATGAAAGATACGAAAGAATACTACTCATATAATTACTTACACACATTGATCAAGAAAAGACGAAGCATAACAGACAACCATGCATCCAAACAAGTTAAAAATTGAGGTGAGTGTGAGGGGGTCGACTCCCATAAAAAATTGACGTGCGTGTGAGGGGGTCGACTCCCATTTCATCCATAACCTCCCCCACTTCCCTGACCCGACTTGACCCGACCATACTCGTTGTCCTACATGTTGTCCTCTCCCTCTTTCACCTTTTACCAAATGTATAGAGGGAAAGGAAGAAGAGGTCATGGAGGGAAAGGAAGGAGAGGTCATGGAGGAAAAGGAAGAAGAGGTCATGGAGGAAAAGGAAGAAGAGGTCATGGAGGGAAAGGAAGGAGAGGTCATGGAGGAAAAGGAAGAAGAGGTCATGCAGGAAAAGGAAGAAGAGGTCATGGAGGAAAAGGAAGAAGAGGTAATGGAGGAAAAGGAAGAAGAGGTCATGGAGGAAAAGGAAGAAGAGGTCATGGAGGAAAAGGAAGAAGAGGTCATGGAGGGAAGGTCTAGTGAGTGGGTGAATAGGTAGACTGTAATAATTATAAAGTTAATATAATGTTTTAGACTTTTTTTATTCACAAGATTCTATTTATTTATATCTCTCCTCCCCATACATACACACCCTACAGCCAATCCTCTCCTCCTCCAAGACTGTAATAATATAATCTTTTACAGACTTTTTTTTATATAAGATTCTATTTATTTATCTCTCTCTTCCCTCCTCCTACACAACTACAGCCAATCCTCCTCTACTCCTCCAAATACTGTAATATAACGTTAATAGAATGTTTTACAGACTTTTTTTTATATAAGATTCTATTTATTTATCTCTCTCCTCCTCCTCCTACATACACACCCTACAGCAATCCTCTTCTACTCCTCCAAGGCTGTAATATAATGTTTTACAGACTTTTTATTATATAAGAATCTATTTATATATCTCTCTCCTCCACCTACATAAAGACTTTTTTTTTTATATAAGATTCTATTTATTTATCTCTCTCTTCCTCCTTCTACATACACACCCTACAGCCAATGCTCTTCCCCTCCTCCAAATACTCTTTCTTCCCTGCAACAATTCGCCTTATTTTTTTTTATTCCATACTTCTCTCAGATAAAATTATTAAATCTCTCAACATGCCTTCAGATGTGATTCTCCTCTCCCCTCGTTCCCCTTGTTCACTTTCGGTTCACTTTATATTTTTCCTATTATCAAATTTCCCTCTCTGTTTATTCATTTTCACATTTTCTCTTACTTTAATTTCGATTTTTTTGTTTTGTATATTTCCCGTTCGTCTGTCTGTCCTTGCGATCTTCTCATTCCTTGTCCTTTCAAATTATTTACTATTATTGTTAACATTCTCTTGTTTTTTATTGTTCCATCTCCCCTTTTTCCACTTCCAATTATTACATTCGTCTCTCTTCCCTCCCTTCCTAGCCACTTTCTCGAATTCCTTCCTTTCATATCAATTCTCATACTTTCACTTTTCAAATTCCTTTTTTCTCATATCAGAACCTCAATCTCCTTAAGGGGGTGCGGGAATAGGGGGACAGGCTGGGGGCGAGGGGTTTAGGGAAGGTGCGGGGTTTTTTGGGGGGGTGCGGGTTTTTTTTTTGGGGTGCGGGGGGTTTAGGGGGGTGCGGGTTTTTTTTGGGGTGGTCGGGGGGGTTTTGTGGGTTGCGGGAGTAGGGGAACAGGCTTGGGGGGAGGGGTTAGGGGGGGTGCAGGAATAGGGGACAGGCTTTCTACCCACCCCAAGCCTGTCCCCCTATTTCCACACCTCCCCCCAGTCCCATCCCCCCCCACCAAGCCTGTCCCCTATTCCCGCACACCCCCAGTCCCCCCCCCCCCACCAAGCCTGTCCCCCTATTCCCGCACCCCCCCAGTCCCCCCCCCACCCCAAGCCTGTCCCCCCTATTCCCGCACCCCCTTAATTAACTATCCCAATTCTATCCTAGATCAATTTCCATATTTCGTCACATTTCTTCACTTTCAATCCACCTATATTCATTTTGATTCTAATTATTTGTTGTTTTTTTTATCTCTCTAATTCCACTTCTTTATTCTCCCTTACTTTACTTTACTTACTTATTTGTTTTTTCTTTATTTTCATTATCCCCATCACATCCCCCTGGTCCCCCCCCCCACCCCACCAATCCTTTCTTTCCCTTACCAGCCTTTTCCCTTTATATTTTTCCCCTTATATTTCCCCCTCCTGTATTTTTTCCCCTTTACTTCCCTTTCTCTTTTCCCCACGTCATTTTTTTTTTTTTTTTTTTTTTGCACGGTCCTGTCATCGCTGGTGGGTTACATACGTTTTTGGGTGGACAGTATTATTCCTTCTTCTGTGTTTACTCGTGTTATATTTACATTTCCAGTTCTTCATATGTAGTCTGTTTCATTCATACTACATCATATTATCATTATTATTATCATTATCTATCTGTCTGTCTGTCTGTCTGTCTGTCTGTCTGTCTATCTGTCTGTCTGTCTGACTATCTGTCTGTCTGTCTGTCTGTCTGTCTGTCTGTCTATATATCTGTCCGTCTGTCTGTCTGTCTATCCATCTATCTATCTATCTATCCATCTATCTATCTATCCATCTATCTATCTATCTATCCATCTATCTATCCATCTATCTATCCATCTATCCATCCATCTATCCATCCATCTATCCATCCATCTATCCATCCAACTGTCTGTCTGTCTGTCTGTCTTTCTTTCTGTCTATCTGTTTGTCTGTCTGTCTGTCTGTCTGTCTGTCTGCCTGCCTGTCTGTCTGTCTGTCTGTCTGTCTGTCTGTCTGTCTGTCTATCTATCCGTCTATCTATCTGTCTGTCTGTCTGTCTGTCTGACTAACCCTTTAATTAATAACACAAACATTTAAGTTAATAATATTTTAAAACCAAGGCGAGCGAAATTTTTGTACCCGGGCTCACAATCCATTTAATCAAAACTATTATTGTTGTTGTTGCTGTTGTTTGAAAAGCGTCGAAATTTTTATACAATTACTTTTCAGCTCAAATGATTTCCGGGAACTTTGCTCTCACGTCAATCGAGGTAAGAATATATTGCCAACAAAAGCTACAACATTTTTTACCATTTCCCTTCACTAGTTCATAATTCTTTTTGATCGTTTTGCGAATGAACCTTGAAGGGGAGAATAATACACTTTTTTTTTTTTGGGGGGGGGGTTATATTGGAGCTTCTTGATTCCTCCAAAAAGACCAGATTATACACATATAAATTTATTAATATTATAATAGTGGTGTGTTGCTCAGAATAGTTTTGGGAGGAATCAGTTGCTCCAGATTTACCAACACTTTATCTATCTCATCCTTAATTAACCGAGATATTAAGGGGGTGCGGGAGTAGGGGGACAAGCTTGGGGGGGGGGGAGGACTGGGGGGGAGGACTGGGGGGGGAGGACTGGGGGGGGAGGACTGGGGGGGGGAGGACTGGGGAGGACTGGGGGGGACTGGGGGGGGGGTGCGGGAATAGGGGGACAGGCTTGGGGTGGGTAGAAAGCCTGTCCCCTATTCTTGCACCCGCCTAACCCCACCCCCCAAGCCTGTACCCCTACTCCCGCACCTCCCAAAACCCCCCGAAAACCCCCCGCACCCCCCTATTCCCGCACCCCCTTAACGCCTTGCTAACCTCACTGGGAATCATGAACCCGTGACTTTTAAAACTGAAGGATTTTTATAACTTCAAACCAAACATTGGCAACATTACTAAGTGCTTTAGTTTACATGTCACGGTTTCATGGTTGACTGTGGGACGTCAATAACTCAAGCGGGTCTCACACCGGACTATTTATCTCCGTCCTGTGGCCAATCTCAGGCTTCCTACGTCCTCCAACCCGTATTATGAGGTGTACAGGACAACGAGGAATCTAACACGAGGCGAATTAATCATTAGATCGGAGGACGAGGGACGGAAAACGGAGGAAATGTGTGCCAGTGTGATAGAGGTTTCCGTGGGTGTAAGTTATTGCATTCATCCATTGTGTAACACGAGAATACAATACTATATATATACATACACTACCAAGGCTTCATGGCATAATATTCCAACACAGAAACAACAAGACAAAATAATATTCTCTGTGTATTCATGAGTTTATCTTCTTTATGTTGTTGTTGTTGATGTTGATGTTGTACGACTGGATGATAAATATGTTCACTTGTAAAACGCTTGCATTGTCAACATGACCAATTAAAAAGGTTTATTGCACAGCGACTGACCCCAAGGGAATTTTAACATTAGGTACATTGTGTTCCGTGAGGCACAGTATGAGAGCATTGGATTCCATTTATCTCACTATTTTAATTAAAAGACCATATCCGACTCTGGCATACTGAGTGTCCCTCCCTTGCAATCTCACTAAACTCACTCATTCCCTTATCCACTTACTCATTAACTCATTCACTCATTCATACACTCACTCACTCACTCACTCATCCATTCCCTTATCCACTTACTCATACACTCATTCATACACTCACTCACTCATTCCCTCATCCACTCATCCACTCAATCATTAACTCATCCACTCACTCATTTATTTAACCCATCCAATCACTCATTCATCATTTATTCACTCACTCATTTAACCCATCCATTCACACACTCGCTTGCTCGCTCATTCATTCACCCACTCATCCATTCCCTCATCCACTCTCACTCATTAACTCATCCACTCACTCATTCATTTATTCACGCACTCATTTAACCCATCCATTCACACACTCGCTTGCTCGCTCATTCACTTCACTCACTCACTCACTCAACACAAACCACTAACTAATACAGACCAAAAATATTTTCCAAGTTATCAGTCCCTCCATATCTCCCATCAAGAATTCCTATATATGCATTCTCACTAATTTTATATATACATTTATATTCTGCCTCTCGATAATTCCTTCCATTAATTAAGGACCCTGTGATCGTGTATGAGAATTAGAGGCTTCTGATTCCTCCTCACCATGCCTCAAAACAAGCTCCTTCCATATAGGTGTGTGTGTGTGTGTTTCGTGGCAATGTTTGAAGGACTCACTTACCTCCAATTTTTCTGACTACATCACAGGGTTCTTCATTCACTGTTTTACACTCCTACCTTCGTTCACTCCATCCACAGTTTCCTCTTTCCCTTCAATACCTCCCTCCCTTTCCAATGTGCTTCATCCTTCATCATTTCCTGACTGCTAGTGCTTCCCCTCAAATGCCCCTCACTTCAGTTATTCCCCTCACTCTCTTTACCCTATACCAACCATACGATCCCCCTCGTTTACCTTTAGCAGGCTCCCCTCTCTTTAGCTCTCTCTCTCTCTCTTTAGCTCTAACTCTCTCTCTCTCTCTCTCTCTCTCATCTCTCTCTCTCTCTCTCTCATCTCTTCTCTCTCTCTCTTCTCTTTCTCTCTCTCTCTCCTCTCTCACTCTCTCTCCCATTCTAATATAAAAATCGAATACCTGTTAATACCAAGAGGAACCGAGATAAAAGGAAAGAGAGAGGGTCCAGGGTGCGACAGTCCCAAGTCCATACACGATACGGTGGAATCGCCATCCACCTGTCTGTTCAGTTTGTGTGTGTGTGTGTGTGTGTGTGTGTGTGTGTGTGAGTGTGTGTGTGTGTGTGTGTGTGTTTGTGTGTGTGTGTGTGTGTTTCCCAATTAAAAAAACATAATAAAGCTTAGACGAAGATTATTTAAGATTTTTTTTTATTTTTTTTATATTTATTGATTCTTATTTATATATTTATTTATTTATTTATTATATTTATTTTATTCTTATTTATCCTCAGTGTCTCAAGTTGTTTTTATTCAGGCAGGAAGGTAAGATCATCTGTGTGTTAGTTAGAAATAAATACATTAATGAATACACGACAATAAAAGGAGAAATAAATAAAAAACAAGAAAATACAAGAAAGAAAGGAAAGATAAAAGAAAAAGAAATATACAGATAATAAAGAGAGAGAAGACAAAAGAAAAGATAAAACACAAAAATATATAAACAGAAAGAAAAAGAAAGAAAAAGAAAAAAAGATAACGAAATAGAGAAGAATAAAAAAAATAAATACTGTATAAATATTTCTCCTCCCTGTACCATAAGAGACTTTGGTAGTGGTAGTGGTAGTGGTGGTGGTGTGTGTAGTGGTGGTAGTGGTAGTAGTAGTGGTGGTGGTGGTGGTGGTGGTGGGTGGTGGTTGGTAGTGGTGGTGGTAGTGGTGGTGGTGGTGGTAGTGGTGGTGGTGTTGGTAGTGGTAGTGAGTGTGTAGTGGTGGTGGTAGTGGTGGTGGTAGTGGTGGTGGTAGTGGTGGTGGTAGTGGTAGTTGGTAGTGGTTGGTGGTGGTAGTGGTAGTAGTGATGGTGGTGGTGGTGGTAGTGGTGGTGAGTGGTGAGTGGTGGTAGTTGGTGGTGGTGGTGGTAGTGGTAGTGGTGGTGGTGGTGGTGGTGGGCCTGTGTGTGTGTGTGTGTCATGTCTCCCACGAGCGGCTTCCACGTCCAAAATATTATTAATAACGACGGCACTCAAATAAAAGTAACCATAAACAATGCCAATAAAGGAGGGAAGAAGAGGGGGAAGGAGGGAAGAAGAGGGGAAAGATGGATAGATGGATAGATGGATGGGTGAGGAGGGAAGAGCGGAGAGACTGTGAAAGATTGATGGGTAGATGGATGGATGGATGGGTAGGGAAGAGGGGAGAGACTGGAAAGATGGAAAGATTTATAGATGGATGGATGGATGGATGGGTCGGGAAGTAAAAGGGGAAAGAAGTGAGGGAAAGAAGTATAGGTAAACAGGGAAGAAAAATAGGTAAATGAGGGAAGGAAAAAGGGAAATGAGGGAAGAGAAAACAGGGAGGGAAGGAAAAAGGGAAATGAGGGAAGGAAAACAAGGAGTGAAGGAAAACAGGGAAATGAGGGAAGGGAAAAATGGAAAACAGGGAGGGAAGGAAAACAGGGAGTGAAAGGAAATAGGGAAGGAAGGAAAACAGGGAAAT
>JAWQEG010007894.1:0-17500 GCA_033782935.1 Petrolisthes cinctipes
CCCTCCACCCTAAACAGCTCCAACAATTCATCTCTTCCTGACTCCTGCGTCTACCCAGGTATGTATATGTGTGTGTGTGTGTGTGTGTGTGTGTGTGTGTTTTGTGTGTGTGTGTGTGTGTGTGTGTGTGTGTGTGTGTGTGTGTGTGTGTGTGTGTGTGTGTGTGTGTGTGTGTGTGTGTGTGTGTGTGTGTCGGATACAACTTTTTATGGGGTGACTTCATTTTCCGTGTGTTGTGGAATATTTGCATTTAATTTTGTAGCATTAATAGTATGTTGTATTTCTTTCCATCATGTCAAATCATTTACCAACAAAATACACACACACACACACACACACACACAGACACAGACACACACACACGACTTACACATACACACACGACTTACACATACACACACGACTTACACATACACACACGACTTTGACATCATCTTCATCCCATCCCTGTCACCCCCACGCAGACTGGACGGGGTGTACGAGGGTGTGTGAAGACCTCAATTTCGACCACACCCCCTTCGTCACACCCTTCTCTCAACACGTCCAGCGCAGCCTCACACGGTACTTGGGTCTCAAGGCTAACCAGTAAGTAGTTGTGGTTGGGGTTGTTGGGGTTGTTGTTGTAGTTGTGGTTGGGGTTGTTGGGTAGTGCAGTGTTTCTTAATTGACGTTGTTATTTGCTCCATATACCGTTCATACTATTGTCTATATTGGGTACATAAGCCGTATTTGTAACTCAGGTATAGTGAACTACTACTACTACTACTTTTTCTTCTTCTAATTCTAATTCTACTTGTACTTGTACTTCTAATACTTCCACTACTACTACCACTACCCCTCCCACACACACACACGATCACACGAAAACATCAAGTAACCTCCTCTTCATCTCGGTTTGTTTACATTGCAAGGTTCTCCCTCTCGTCCACCTCCTCTTAACACCTCACCTCTGTTTACAGGTCCAGTGTGGGTGTGGTAATGGTGTACTTCCGCCACATGGAGTACACTTTGCACACTTACTACAGGGAAGGTCTCTCTGACGTTCTAGGTGAGTACAGTTGCAGTTGTGGACATAAAAATTTTTCGATACACTAGGAGGTGACATACTGATTCAACATTACATTTTCCATTCTCGTTTGTTATTATTTTTTTGTTACCTCTTATTTTACCTATTATTTTATTTATTTACCTATTATTTTATTTTTACCTTTATTTTATTTGGATATCTTGGCTTTTTGTTGTTGTTTTTATGTATGCTGTAAATATAATGCACTTCAAGGCATATTAAACGCTGAAAGGGAATCGATGCATTAAATAAAACACAAAAACACGCGATGAAAAAAACACACAACACACGATGAAATAAACACACAACACACGATGAAATAAACACACAACACACACACGATGAAATAAAAACACAAACACACACACGATGAAATAAACACACAACACACACACGATGAAATAAAAACACAAACACAACACACGATGAAATAAAAACACAAACACAATGAAATAAGCACACAACACACGATGAAATAAACACACAACACACACACGATGAAATAAAAACACACAACACACACACGATGAAATAAACACAAACACACAATGAAATAAACACACAACACACGATGAAATAAACACACACAAACACACAATGAAATAAACACAAACACACAACACACAATGAAATAAACACACAACACACACACGATGAAATAAAAACACAACACACACACGATGAAATAAACACAAAAACACACGATGAAATAAAAACACAACACACACACGATGAAATAAACACACACAACTATAATAATAATAATAATAATAATAATGTTTCTAATAAGTGCTTGTTTCCCTCGCCACGCCCCTACTGATGCCCTTTTGCTTCCTTCTTCAGGTACTCTGGGCGGGTACATGGGTATGCTGGTTGGGGCTAGTCTCATCTCAGCCCTGGAGGTGATCATGGGAACACTGCACGCCTTCCTAGTTACCGTCGCTACCCTCCTCAACCCCCACCATTACTTAAGCTCTCTCCACCATTAATCTCCCTCCATCATCCATTTCTCCAACATTAATTTAGTTTTTTTCCACCATTAATTAAGTTTCCTCCACTATTAATTAAGCTCTCTCCACCATTAATCTCCCTCCATCATCCATTTCTCCAACATTAATTTAGTTTTTTTCCACCATTAATTAAGCTCTCTCCACCATTACTTAAGCTCTCTCCACCATTAATCTCCCTCCATGATCCATTTCTCCACCATTAATTTAGTTTTTTTCCACCATTAATTAAGTTTTCTCCGCCATTAATTAATCTCTCTCCTCCATTAATCTCCCTCCATCATCCATTTCTCCACCATTAATTAAGCTCTCTCCACCTATTTCCCCATCTTAATTAAGCTCTCTCCACCCACCCTCTATTTTTCCACCATTAATTAAGCTCTCCACAATTAATCTCCCTCTATTTCTCCACCATTAATCTCCCTCCATCATCTATTTCTCCACCATTAATCTCCCTCCATCATCTATTTCTCCACCATTAATTAAGCTCTCCATCATCTATTTCTCCACCATTAATTAAGCTCTCCATCATCTATTTCTCCACCATTAAGTTATCTCCATCCTCTATTTCTCCACCATTAATCTCCCTCCGTTCTCTCTTTCCCCACAATCTCCCTCTGTACTCTTTCTCCACCATTAATTAATCTTCCTCCATTTTCTATTTCTCCACCATTACACACACACACACACACACACACACACACACACACACACACACACACACACACACACACACACACACACACACACACACACACACACACACACACACACACACACACACACACACACTAAACACACATACAAACACACACACACACACACTAAACACACACACACACACACTAAACACACACATACACACTAAACACACACACACACACACACACACACACACTAAACACACACATACACACTAAACACACATACAAACACACACACACACACTTAACACCCTCCCCCCCCACACTAAACACACACATCCACACACCTTCCCCTTCCCCTTCCCTGAACCCATTTTAAACTCGTTACTTATTTACTTACTTACACTTACTTTGCACTGTCCGTCTCTCCATCACAGTGATCATATTTGTACACTTCAACATTTATATACCATTCTCTCTACTACACTAAAAAAAAATGCCAAGGGAGTCTTTCTGTGTGTGTAGTGTGGGTGTCGACTTCTCCCTTCACTCCTCCAGCCTCGGATAAATGTTAGCTACTGGTGTATGATAATTGATATTTGCTCTGCCAGTCGAAGTGTGGAATTATTATTATCCACTGTTGTTAACTCGAGTTGTCAATATCCATCACGTGGAATTTTTACAGATTATTTATTTATAACCTCTCGTGTTTCAGTGTCATTCGTTCGTTTTGTTTACACTTGGTTGGGTCATGTGGTAGGGGTAAGTGGAAGGCTACTCATTCCTTCAAACTATACAAGGAAACAAGATTAGTGCCTTGGGATACATGTAAGTGATCTGTTTCTTGGTATAGTTTTGGAGGAATCAACAGCCCTCCTATTCACCAAAACAGATGACACAATTAATTAAGAACCCTGTGTGAATGGTGTATGAGACTTGGTGGCTTCTGATTCCTCCTGACTATGCCACGAAACAAGCTCCTTCAGTCGAGTTGGTGGTGTTTCGTGGCAATATTTGAAGTACTCGCTAACCACCAATTTTCTGACAACATCACGGGGTCCCTTAAGGGTATATGATTGTATACTTTCTCATGGTCAAACTGGAAGGCTTCTCATTCCTTCAAACTATACAAGGAAGCAAGATTTGTGCCCTAGGAGTATACAATATTTATATTTGATATGTTTCGTAGTACAGTTTGGGAGGAATCAGTATCACTCCAATTGACCTCGACCCCTTATTATCAATTCAGATGACAAGTACAGTACAGTAGAGTCGCGATCTATAAATTTACATAAGAGAGAAGTATGATTATAGGTAGGTAGGTTGGTGGGTAGATAGAGAGAGGATTTTGCACTTGCAGATGGGTAGTATGGTAAAGGAAAGGTGTGTGTGTGTGTGTGTCCCAGTAATGAGATGTATTAAACACACACACACACACACACACACACAAACAACACACACATACACACACACACACACACACACACACACACACACAAACAAACAACACACACACACACATAAACAACACACACACACACCCTAATTATTCACCCCTCTTCGATCAACCTAAAAGAAAAACAACAGCAATACTTGACTTCCTAAGAGAATATGAGGCCAAGGATAAAGGGAAGGTAATGGGCTCAGTTATCCTCATTAATGGTTCATGTAAGCCCTATTCACTTGAAATATGTGTCTTGGCTTGTCACCCTAATACACGAGGGGTCATTAATTTGTTGTGTGTGTGTGTGTGTTGTGTGTGTGTGTGTATGTGTGTGTGTGTGTGTTGTGTGTTGTGTGTTGTGTGTGTGGACGTTTTGGAGTCTGCGTAGCCTTCGAAACACTGCAACTCCTTCCCTTCCCTTTTCTGCCCTTCTCTCCCTCCTTCCCGTCCCTTTTCTCCTTGTCCTTTCCTCCCTTCCTTTTCTCCCTCTCCCTCCCTTCTTTCCCTTCTTCCCGTACCTTTTCTGCCCTTCTCTCCCTCCTTCCCGTCCCTCCCTTCCTCCTTCCTTCCCGTCCCTCCTTCCCGTCCTTCTCTCCCTCCTTCCCGTCCTTCTCTCCCTCCTTCCCTTCTCTCCCTCCTTCCCTTCTCTCCCTCCTTCCCTTCTCTCCCTCCTTCCCTTCTCTCCCTCCTTCCCTTCTCTCCCTCCTTCCCTTCTCTCCCTCCTTCCCTTCTCACCGTCCCTTCCCGTCCCTTCCCCCCCTGTTCTGCCCTTCTCTCCCTACTTCCCGTCCCTTCCTCCCTCCTTCCCATCCCTTTTCTGCCCTTCCCGTCCCTTCTCTCCCTCCTTCCCTTCCCGTCCCGTCCTTCTCTCCCTCCTTCCCGTCCCTTCCTTCCTCATCTCTTTAGTAATGTTATGCACCCTCATTACTTATATAGCCTGACGGGGCAGTCAGTCCAGTGAGCGGAAGTAAACACACGACCATCATCTTTCTCATTATCAACGGGGCCTCCTTCCTTAGTTGATAGATTAATGGGATATACAGTACAGTCAGTCTCGCCCAATAGTCCGGTAACACCTTCACATTAACACACACACACACACACACAAACACGAATGAATAAAAGCAAAATACATTACGTTATAACACACACACACACACACACACACACACACACACACACACACACACACACACACACACACACACACACACACACACTAACACGAATGAATAAAAGCAAAATACATTACGTTATAAACTTCTCGCGACGAATAAGAGTGGGAAAAGAGTCAAAGACGAGTTTACATACTGTACTGTACACTCTTCGACGGCATTTTCGACCTTGACTGTGCATGGATAGATAACTAATACCATTATCTCTGAGGTGATCACTTAGGTCAGAGTATATGCACAACCCTACAACACAAACTCCTTGATGAAGTGACTTGTATCGAGAAAGATGTGAGGAATTTTTTTTTTTCTCTCTCTATCTATCTATCTATCTCTCTATCTATATATCTCTATATCTCTCTCACACACACAAATGCCTATACTGTAGGCTACCCATTTGTATGCCTACTCCCTTTCCAATCTACCAACCTTTCTATATATCGCCCTGTTAACCCCTTTACCACCCTGCCAACCTCTCTATCAACTCCTCCACAACCCTATCAACTCCTTTACCACCCTGCCAACCCCCTTTACCACCCTGCCAATCCCCTTTACCACCCTGCCAATCCCCTTTACCACCCTGCCAATCCCCTTTACCACCCTGCCAATCCCCTTTACCACCCTGGCAACCCCTGTCAACTCGTCAATCACCCAAGTAAAGAAGATTGACGTGACAACACTAGGTAAGTGACCCAACATACTTCATTTTCCTTAAGGACCCTGTGAACGTGTATGAGAATTGGAGGCTTCTGATTCATCCTGACCATGCCACGAAATAAGCTCCTTCCATATAGATGCTGTTTCGTGACAAAATTTGAAGGACTCGTTTACCTCCAATTTTCTGACTAATGAACCAGAATAATGAACTCATTTTCCATATAGCCTGTGTAAGAACTCCTGTGGCCAACCGTACCATTATAATATATATACAGTAGCCTAACCCTTACTGGAATGATGTATACTGTTATTGACTCTCTAATTATTACTGTATGTTTGACTAACCAGCTCTGTAACGATCGGTGTGACCTGTATTGAGTAATTGAGTATCTGTGAACTGGTGAATGCAATGCTCTGAGTACCATATCTATCTATCTATATATATATCGGTGTGACCTGTATTGAGTAATTGAGTATCTGTGAACTGATGAATGCAATGCTCTGAGTACCATATCTATCTATCTATATATATCGGTGTGACCTGTATTGAGTGTCTGTGAACTGGTGAATACAATGCTCTGAGTACCATATCTATCTATCTATATATATATCGGTGTGACCTGTATACTAACTAAAATCAATAGTGTTGTGAATGAAATGCTGTGTGTACTCTAGTGAAGGCCACAAATTGCCTAACACCATACCATACTGTTCACCCTAAACGTATATAATAGTGGGGAGTTGGTCAGTGTTATATACTGTGACTTCATTAGAATTGATGTGGTAAAGTGTAGTTTCAGAGAGAGAGAGAGAGAGAGAGAGAGAGAGAGAGAGAGAGAGAGAGAGAGAGAGAGTCTTAGTAATGTGTGTGTGTGTGAAGATCTAGGTAGTGTGTGTGTGTGTGAAGGTCTAGGTAGTGTGTGTGTGTGTGTGTGTGAAGGTCTAGGTAGTGTGTGTGTTTGTGTGTGTGAAGGTCTAGGTAGTGTGTGTGTGTGTGTGTGTGAAGGTCTAGGTAGTGTGTGTGTGTGTGTGTGTGTGTGTGTAGACGGTCCACGTAGTATAGGTAGGTGTGTGTGTGTGTGTGTGTGTAGAAGGTCCACGTAGTATAGGTAGGTGTGTGTGTGTGTGTGTGTGTGAGTATCGATCTGAGAGGTGTGGTCAGGTGAGGAGAGATGGAAATGTGCATGAGTACCTCCTTCGCCTCCCTTCTACCAAGACGTAGGTACCCTCCCTCCCAACACCTTACCTCAATTAGACTCACCTCACCTTTTCTCTTCAATTAGACCTACCTCACCTGTTAACCTCACCTGACGCCACCTCACCTTTACACCTCACCTGGCCCAACCCAAGGAGGTTGTATAGGAGGAGACGACGCGCGCTAAGGAAAGCGCGGAGAAGAGTGAAGCCCAGTCTGGTGGCAGGAGCCAACGCCCAATGAGGGCAAAAGACTGACCGCGCTACCAAACCTTACCATAAATTTACCATCTCCACGTCCCTCACCAACAGTTTTATTGAAAGTCAGCATGAACTGTGCCACTTTTTATTAAAGATTAACTTATTGCTGTCCTAAATATGAATAAAAAACACATTTTGTATCATACAATCAGTCGTAAAAAGTACAGTAAAACATCAATTTCCTCTCAATTGTACAAAGTTATGTTGATAAGATAGCAGGTACACAAGTAGATACACAAGTCGTATATACATCATACATATACTGCAAACTATGAAGAAAAGGAATGGAGTATTTCAACCTTACTGACCACTGAAATGAATCAGCTTAGTATATACCTGGCGACTCTTCACCTTACAGTTAGCTCCCAGCTTTTGAGTTACCTGCTTTGCATCATATTTGTACCTCACTTGCAAATATGTTTCAGCTACTGCCTTTATCAATAGATGCAAGTGGTTATCCATGGGCTCTGTGTCGTACATGTGTCTGGCTAAGGTGGGGAATATGTTTTTGTGTGTAATATTCTAGCACTGGTGTTATTAACTGACAGAAACCCACCCTCTTGGAATTGTTACATGACCCTCTCTGTCTAAACAGTTTTTCTGTCGTGATGCAAATGTCAATGATATCATCAGAGGGATACACCAAGTTTCCTTTATCCTTTAGTTTGATAAGTGAATGTATATGGTTGTTATCACTTTGGTCTGAGCTTAGGGCATCGATGCATGGCTCACAATGTAATGACTTCATCAATTTCTGAGCCACAAATCCTGCAATGTATACAACTATTTTGTCTACACACTTAGAGATGTGGGTATGGCTTGGAACGTAGACATAATCCTCTGTCTCCTCATTACCCACATCATCCAATACATTTCTTTTCAGGACAGAATCATTTATCAACTGAAGAGAATTAATCTTAGCATTTACCTTACACTTGCCAGATACAGTTAATATTGGAACAGACTCCAATGGTAAGCAGTTGCCTCGAGTAGTGTCCCTTAAGTCATTATGAACAAAGAGCTTCTTGTAAGCAGAAGAAAATTGCCTCACTGTAGGATTGTTATTCCACCCTCCCTTGCTTCTTATTAACCCAAACAACAATTCAATATGGTCCTGACTTAATTTGTAAGTCATCAAGAACCTTAAGGAGGGCTTTGGTGAAGCAATTAAGCTGTCATACAGAAACTGCAAACTACGTATGCAGAAGAGGAACCCAAGAAAGCCAGTCTTTCGATTAGATGTAATAACTAGCTGACCGTCAGGAAACACCAATGATCTGATATATGATTCAGCGAATACCAAAAAATCTTTAATTTCCTTAGCATTCTTGTGTTGGATTGGACACTTGTAGCTGCCTGCGTTGAGGTTCCTGGTATTCATTATGTCAAACAACGTGTTGAAGATTATAATGAACTCTATTGTGGCTTCACAACCTCTCTCTGTCTCTCTCTCTCTCTCTCTCTCTCTCTCTCCATTATTTAATGGTTATTCAGATGATAGAAATAGAAATTAATCAGCCGAATTAATTTTTCTCTGGGAAATCTATGAAGAGAGAGAGAGAGAGCGTGAGTGAATGAGTGTAAATATGCATCCCGGCTGGGCCACCCTCTTGCCCCTACAAACATGGCGGCGGCGACTTCAGTCTCTCCGCTCCGCGCCGCCTCCTCCTATACAACCTCCTTGGCCCAACCTCATCTTTTCACCTCACCATTTCATACCTCACCTTTTCACACCTCACCTTTTCACACCTCACCTTTACAACTCAACTTTCCCCACCTCAACTTTCCCCACCTCAACTTTCCCCACCTCAACTTTCCCCACCTCAACTTTTCACACCTCTACTTTTCACACCTCTACTTTCCCCACCTCTACTTTCCCCACCTCTACTTTCCCCACCTCAACTTTTCACACTTCAACTTTCCCCACCTCACCTTTCCACACCTCACCTTTCCACACCTCACCTTTTCACACCTCTACTTTCCCCACCTCTACTTTCCCCACCTCTACTTTCCCCACCTCACCTTTCCACACTTCAACTTTCCCCACCTCACCTTTCCACACCTCAACTTTCCCCACCTCAACTGGTCCCACACTATCGTAAACACCATGAACTTTCTTGCATACGACCCTTAATTTATACCAACAACAAAATACTACAGAGTTCAAAGGAAGTAAGTAAATTGTTGGGTCATAAGGTGAAGTATTCCCTTTCTATATGTCCGTGGAACTAATATAATAAGCAGGGGAAATATATAATAAGCAGGTAACCCCCAACATAATATAATAAAATAAGCAGGTAACCCCAGTATAATATAATAAAATAAGCAGGTAAACCCCAATACAATATAATAAGCAGGTAACCCCCGAATATAATAACATAAAATAACACATCAGGGGAAATATGTATTAAGCAGGTAGCCCCCAACATAATATAATAAATAAAATAAGCACGTTACCACCACCTCCTCCTACAAACTTGGCCGCCATATTGAGTTGACCAGCGCCACGTGTAACATTATCTTTATTATTATTATTATTATTATTATTATTATTATTTTTTTTTTTTTTTTTTTTTTTTTTTTTTTTTTTTTTTTAGTGGACTGAGGCCTGTTATTAATTACAGCCTTAATAAGTTAGTAATTTTTTTCTGCTTGTTGCTAATATAATATTCAAAACTTATGGAGATTATTATTATTATGCAAGTCAGAATTAAATTACTAATTACTGTCTGGATGTCTTAATTAAGTGAATGACGAGGATGAATTATTATTATTTTTATTATCATTATTATTATTATTATTATTATTATTATACACTACAGTCACGAGCACTATTAAGTATACAGCTTTGGTTGAAGCTTTGACAGTCCAATTCACCAACGAAGTAATTCCAATGGAGATCTTATTGTGCATTTATCTACTGTCTCTAGGTATTCGAAGCACACCTGGATACTTATTAGTGCTCGTGACTGTACATAATAATTGTTAAAGATAATTATTGCCCTCAATTATTATAGAGTGTTAATGTATAATTTTCTGTCTGTAATTACCTGTGATTACGTTATGGTTGGATGAATTATTGTACAGTTTATCATAATTACGGGATAATTATTATGTTGAATTGGGGATTATAATGTATTTGTATTGGAGGTTATGAATGATCTTGCATACAGCCGGCCCCCCAATTTAACCATTACACACACACACACACACACACACACACACACACACTCTGTAGGACCATTACATATACTACACACGAGACCAATTTAACCATTACACACACACACACGTGACCAATTTAACCATTACACACACACACACACACGCTTCCCATTACATACTAACCAACACTGTACAGACCATTACATGTACTACACACGACGTTACATATGTGTGCAGATAATGGCCGGATGGAAAAAGCAGATGCAACAACAACCAAAACAACAACAGCTACAACAACAGCAGATTGGGCTTGTTGGAGGCGTGGGAGTACAACAAGCTGTCTATGCTGAAGATTGTCTGAAGGTGAGATGTACTGTACCATTGCTCAAAAAAGTATCTGAAAAATGGGGTGCGATGGCTCTCATAATGAACAAAACTTCACGCCAAATCCTGGACCATTTACCAGAAACTTTCGTCCGATTTGTCTTATTGCAGTTGCCGAATTTTTTTCAGATACTTTTTTGAGCGATGGTATACTGTTTTCTTAAGAATATTGGGGGCAGAATTAAATAGTGATTTGCAAGAATTCAGGAGTTGTTTGTAAGAATGCAGGGGTTGTTTGTAAGAATTCAGGGGTTGTTTGTAAGAATTCAGGGGTTGTTTGCAAGAATTCAGGAGTTGTTTGCTAGAATTCAGGAGTTGTTTGTAAGAATTCAGGGGTTGTTTGTAAGAATTCAGGGGTTGTTTGCAAGAATTCAGGAGTTGTTTGCAAGAATTCAGGAGTGGTTTACAAGAATTCAGGAGTTGTTTGCAAGAATCCATGAGTTGTTTACAGGACTCATCACAATATAATAAAAGAAGCACCTCTTGAAGTAGGCCACTCTATCCCTGGGAAACTCTGTATGTGATTTTCCTTTTTATTTCCCCTATGACCTATGTGTAATATAATACCATACAAGTTACACTATATGAATGGACTGTCACCTATCTTTTTGTCAGAGGAAATGTCAAAATAAGGCTAAACCTCACTGATACTTTATATAAAATAAGGGCAGTAGAGCCTTAAGGGGGAAGTTTTGTGTTGGTAAATCTGGAGCAACTGAGTCCTCCAACAGAACACTATTATTTTTGCTCTTCTGGTTCTATTTCCTAGCATACTTTGGAGGAATCACGGCACTCCAATGTAACAAAAAAGAATTTCCACCTTAATTATCTAAATGTTTTCTCCACTCACACAGATGAAGAAAGAAAAGTCAGCACGGGACCTTATGCTGGGGTTCATGAGGGCCACGACCTTACATGGGCCAGCCCACGTGGTCCGTCACCTTGGCACCTGGCCCGGTTACCTGTGGGGTGTGATTACAGTCAGCTTGTGGATTGGACTCACCTGGAACTTTTCCATTGAGTACCAAAATTTCTTCAGCAGGGAGATACAGACTCAGGTGAGCCTTCATGAGACTTAAATGCCAACTAATTTCTTTATTTGCTTAAAGGAGTCTGTGTAAATAGTAATTACCATAATGCCAACAAAAATATTGTTACTGTTAGTTCATGGCAAGAAAGATTATGGTGGATTTAATGCTGCTGATTCCTCCACACTCCAGTTTGGAGGAATAACACTTTAGGAGATGATTACTGTAGGTGTTTACCATAGTAATGACTTTTGTACACACAAACTATCGATGTCACTTTTAAAACCTCAGAATTTATGTGATAGAAATGTTAGATATTTCACAAGAGAAAAGTTATATGATGATCCTGCCAACCCGACAGTCCAGCACCGGACAGGTTGGGATGCGTGGCCTCCCACTCCCATCCTTCGTCATCTGCAACCGAGGCTTCTTCTCCAAGGCTAAGATTGAAGGTGAGGTGGACTGATATTCTATCGTTTTCTGGCATAGTTTGGAGGCACTGAAATGCGCAACATCAGTAGCACACCATTTTATCCAAAATAGAATAATGAATTCTTGATCCCCATAAGAGAAAAACTGAATGTCCCATTTTCATCTTTGGTAAAATTATCAAGAATACTAATCTCTTCAGACTGCAAGAAGTCACTGTTCCACTGTAGGTAGTTCAATATGTTTGAGTTTGAAGGATTCACACAGGTTTTTCAGACTTCAGTGCAGGAGCTTCTCCCTCAGGAAAAATTAAATCAGAACCCGAGGATTCTTATTAATGTTCGCTGCTCCTTTTCATGTCGCCATTTTGTCCAATGCAGCACTGGGTATGGAGAGCAGCACAGTGACGTACCTCATAGGACTCTCCATCAACCCTAGCCTGGTGAACACAAAAATCCTCTCAACATCCAGGGGCCGTGACTTCATCAGGAGTGAACACACAAAACTGCATCAGGTTATGGAGAAACATAACTTCAACAACATCAGTTCACTAATCACTGCCATGTCGTACAGGTGAAGTGAAAATATCGTAGTGCTGCAAGCTGTTGTTTATATATCAATATGTAAAGGAGCTGGATTGGTAATATATTTAGTTGATACGTAAGCAGTGTTTTTCATCTTGTAATGGACAATTTAAATTGAAAGAAACCCATTGTACAAGAGTAACTGGTTGAAGTATTGCTCCACATTATAGATAAATTAAAGAATTGTAAATATTTTATTATGTCATCCCTTGTTTGCTCAGTTGTGAGGACCTGGTGTTGAAATGCGCCCATGGGATAGTGACAGCTGATGGACACGAATGCTGCCTGTCCCTGAAACCAGTCGCCACCACCAGCGGTCTCTGCTTTGCCAGGGTAACTGATAAAACTTACTACCAAAATATGGCCGGCGAATATAAGGGCTACATACTCTTCCTCAGCTTGCCCCAAGATGATGTACCAGGTAGGCAAGTGTGTGGCTTTGTGTTGAATGGGACCAGGTTGGTTGGGGTGATGGTGTGTTTTTGTGTTGATAGGAACCAGTTAGAGGGGAAGGAAAATCTATATAACACTACATTAGGTCTCAGTCCTGGACAGTTTCGTTTATGTACAGAAATTAACATTGCTTACTCTTATTTAACTTACTTAATAATAATCAACTGATAATGGTATAGTAAAGCACATACAGTAATAAACTATGCAGGCACAGCATGGCGCATTGGTAGCACACTTGTTTCTTTAAGATGGCAAGTGGGCTAACCGTGATTTATATCCCGGTTGGAATTGTACTGCCCTGAGTTAGTAGCTTATCTCTTGAAATATTGTTAGTTGAACTATCTAGACAACTGAACTTTGCCTTTCATTTTGGTATACAGTGTTGCTTGCATGATAACAAAAATACAGTATTATTATCAAATACTGGGTCATATTCTTGGTTTTTGGACATTATTAGCTACAAGGAATAACTATGGTAAAAACATTTTGAAATTAGAAAACAATATCTTTCCAGACATTTCTGCAGAGCTGATAGACAAGACTTTTGTGGCGAAGACGGACATTCAGTTGACAGTGATGAATAACGTAACCTACCCAAGCCTTTTGGTCACCGGTCAGGGCTCGCTCATCACCAAAGATTCCCTCACTTCAATTAGGGTCGCCCTTTCTGAGGTAATAATGTTATATAATTTAATTCTTCATTGTATTTTCTCCATTTCAGGAGGGTTTATTTAGGATTTTTCTGGTTTTGTGTTGTCATGAAAATCTTTTAAAAAATTGCCAACCTACTCCCTCTAACTCTTCCAGTGACTTTTGATCCAGTGAAGTAACCTATACCCTATTCATAAATCAGATTGACAAATCAGGACTGAAGACCGCCATAGACATCAACTTGCCCAAGTGCTTGAGACCCGTGAAGCTGGATCCCACTCGCCCCACAACACGCTTACTCTCCACCACCACCAACTGTCTGGATGGGGCAGTGGTCAAATGTTTCTACAAGTTGTGTCAGTGCTTCGTCTACGGCTTCTCGTACGGCTTCAAAGATAATGGTATACAGTTGGGGGGTTGCTTTCTAGTATATCCTGAATGTTAAAATTTTATCTATGTAACAAGAAAGGATGGAGATTGAAAACATTATGAATTTGATGTTCAAAGCCAACGTGTTTGTAAAGATATTGTGCTGAAAATTCATTGTACCTGAATAGGCTATTAGTCAGTGAAATAAACAAATATGAAGTTTCTTATATATGGCCTGCTTACCATGAGACTTGCATATGTAATGGATAATTAAATAATATATTTAAAGAATGTATAACTCCTGTTGATGTTAATCTGTTAATGGTATGTTTTTGCATTTAACAGAAAACATTCAGTTGTGCTCACTTAACAAGACTGTGCAATGTATCACTAATATTTATGAGCAGCTAAGTGAAATGTCTGATCTGGACACTTTCACTGAATTTGCCCCATTCCCAAACCTCACCCTGGCCAGGATGGCTAGGCAGTGTCTTGGTACAGGTGAGTCTGAATTTGTCTTTAATCTCATTAGTATTAAATCTAAATAAAATGAGCACCATTATATAGAGTTTAACAAATACACTTATAAGGGACTTAAGTCTGGTATCCTAACTTATGAAATATTACACTGTAATTTAATTAGCCTTTATCTTTTCTTTACTGTTTTAATACTGTGCTTATATGAAAATTGTTTCTGTTTTACTTTCCTATAAACAATAGCTGTAGTCTCAGGTATGATGCTTTAACTAGTGCCTACAATGAGATAGGCAAGCCCTAATCCTCTCGTAGTAAATACTGGGTTGCTCTCTCCTTCCTAATCACACAGAACTCCAGAGTTGCTGGCATCTGTGTCATGAGCTGAGTTACTCGTACACAAACTCCATGAGCCCCATGCGACCTGCCTACAACCAAGAAGTATCCCAAGAATTGCTCCAAGATACAAATTATAGGTATAGTTTTATTGTATGTATTACTGTGTGTCAAGAGGGGTCAAATGACTATGTGTTAACCATCATAATGTACTTTAAAATTGGTGGGCATTCATCTGAGCATATTATATATCATTTCACCAAGCCCCTTTTTAAGCATAGCACTCCACACCTACAGGAACAGCAGCCTGGCATTGGTGACTGTATACTACTCCTCCAACTTGTACACCAGAGTCAAGGTCTACAGGATGCCCTTTGGACACCTCATGAGTAAGTACTATGCATTACGTTACCATTATAGTAGGAGCTTTATTGCCACTACCAAAATCAAAACAGGTCTATCTTTTTTTAATTCCACACCTTTATTTCTGAGATTCTCCTTGCCAGTCAGTCCCCAAATTACTACCGTACAATATTCCTTCATCAGATCAGTAGAAATATATTGTTATTGAAGGTCCTTATAAATGGTGTTAATTCAATGCATGCTATAGGTGAGGTGTTTTTACTTAATGAAAGTCAAAATTATAGGAATGTTATTATATTAAGGAATCAGTATTACAATAATTGAATTAGAAAAGTGTTTGTGTGAGATCTGATGTTTGTTGTACTTGATATAGTATTATATGTGTTTGTTTACTTGCACTTCAGTACTGTTTTCATGCCTTACATGTGGTGTACAAACACAGTATTTTCAGTTCAATTTTTATTTTATTTCCAAGATGTGTCGTGGTGTTTGTCTAGTTTTGCTTTAATTTTTATTGTGGGGGGTAAGAGAATAGAGGAAGGGCAGATATTGAAGTATCTGTTTAACACTGCTGTGTGCTTGCCGTGCTTGTTTCCACTGCTTATGTTCCTCGTATGCTGCTCATTGTTTTTCTCTACTGTGTTGCATTTAGTTCTGTGCTACCCCTTGTTTGTTCTGTGTTTTGCCATCACTGATCCTCTTCCATGAGTGCAATATATGGTTCTGTTGTAGTCTGTCCTGTGCTTTGCCATCACTGTTTCTGTTGCAGTCTGTTTAGTGCTCTGCTATTATTAACATCTTATGAATGCTATCTTTGGTTGTTCATTACAATCTGTTCTGTGCTGTGTCAACACTTTCTATTATGCTGCACCATCACTGCATTCAGTGATCTTTGGATCTATTATAATCCATCCTGTGCTGATGTGTTCTGTGGCGTTGGTGCCTCTTCCACTTTTCTGGGGCTTGCCACCACTGTAACCCATGTGCCTCATGTACAGGTAACCTCGGTGGCCACATGGGTCTGTTCCTTGGATGCAGCATCATCACACTCATAGAATTCCTCGTGGTTATGTTCTACTTGACCCGTCATGTCCTCCGCTACCTTGGCCGCTGCATCTTCTCACGCTCGCACTCTGATCGGGTCACACCCATCACTCTCAAGCCCTCCTCATGAGGAGTTCAATTTCTTTTGTTGTAGTAGATGTGTTAAGGATGACCAGAATAGTACCGTTCGTTGTATATTGTATGTTAATTGTATGGTGGGGTAGTGCCTTTCTGTAACCATAGCTTGGACTATATAAGAGAACTCTGTGGATACATCTATACAGTATTTCATTATTCTAGCTCAAATTCTGTATTGGTGGTGGTGTTATTAAGTTACAGCCCTAGCGTGTCTAATTAACCAGTAATATACCAGTCCTCACTGGACAAAACTATGTTTCAAGTATTCATCAGTTAACATTTATATACAATTACTGTATTTCAGAAATATAGTTATAGAAATAAGTAATATTTTTAGTGGTTAAATTAGGTTGTATGGTAGACTGATACATTGGAGTTTGGCATAAATTATGAATCTAGAAACAAAGAAGAACTCTCAAATACTTTTTTTTCTAATAGTAGATGTATGGTACAATTAAAATATGTGTAATTACTGTACACTGGAGTATTTTAACTTAATACTACTCAATTCTGTTGAGATACAAAATAATTGAATCAAGAAATATGTTCACAATGCAGAATGCTTATTTAATTCCCTCATCATCATCATCATCAATACAACCAATTTGAAGGGAGAGTTGCTCCAGGCCCAGGTCTA
>JAWQEG010007894.1:22500-26779 GCA_033782935.1 Petrolisthes cinctipes
TATCAATATTAATAGTATAATAATAGTAGTGGTATCAATATTAATAGTATAATAATAGTAGTGGTATCAATAATAATAGTGTAATAATAATAGTGGTATCAATATTAATAGTGGTTAATGATAGTAGTAGTATCAATAATAATAGTATAATGATAGTAGTAGTATCAATAATAATAGTATGATAATAGTAGTGGTATCAATAATAATAGTATAATGATAGTAGTAGTAGCAATAATAATAGTATAATGATAGTAGTAGTATCAATAATAATAGTATAATAATAGTAGTGGTATGAATAATAATAGTATAATAATAGTAGTGGAATCATTATCATAGTTATAGTAGTGGTATCAATAATAATAGTAGTAGTATCAATAATAATAGTATAATAATAGTAGTGTTATATTGTTAGGTTTATAGGATTCAGTTCTACCTTTAACTGGTCCTCTCCTATGACCAACAACAAACGTTTAGGCACATTCACTTTCCATTCGTATAAACTTTGCTCTAAAAGTGGGATTGGGTAAAAGAAATGGTGCGGAGTATTTGCAAATTTACGTAGCTAGCCTGGCCAACTGTGTGTGTGTGTGTGTGTGTGTGTGTTTGTGTGTGTGTGGGTGTCTGTGTCTGTATGTGTGTGTGCTTGGTTTGTGTTTGGTGAGTGTGTGTGTGTGCGTGTGTTTATATATGTGTGTGTGTGTGTCTGTGTGTTTATATGTGTGTGTGTATGTGTTTGTGTCTGTATGTGTGTGTGCTGCTTCGTGTGTTTGTGTGTGTGTGTGTGTGCTTCGTGTGTGTGTGTGTGTGTGTACCCGCCAGCGGTTCTGTGTCGGTAGAGGAACCCGGATTTAATGAACGTTTGGTATCGCCGACTTCCACTCCCTCGTCAAAGAGTTGAAACATTTTATTTATTTTTATTTCTCTCTCTTTCTCTCTTTGCAGTACCGTGAATGAATATCTAGGAAATGTGTGTGTGTAGTGGTGAGCAATTACTACTTCCTCTCTCTCTCTCACACACACACACACACACACACACACACACACACACACACACACACACACACACACACACACACACACACACGCACACACACATACATACATACATACATACACACACACACACACACACACACACACACACACACACACACACACACACGCACACGCACACGCACACGCACACGCACACACACACATATATACCATAGAAGTATAGCTACACTATCACAGCTGTAAAATAATTTAAAAATCTTCCTCCTCTCCCGCCCTATTCCCCCTCTCCTTCCCCTTCCTTTCCTCCCCCCCCAATTTCCACCTTCCCCCTTGTCCTTCTCTCCTTTTTTCCCCTCCCTTTCCTTCCCCTTTTCCCCTTCTCTCCTTCTCTCTCTTTCCCCCTCCTTTCCTTCTAACTATTTCCCCCCTCCTCTCCTCCTTATTTCCCCCTCCCTCTTTCCCCCTCCTCTCCCCCTCCCTCTTTCCCCCTCCTCTCCCCCTCCCTCTTTCCCCCTCCCTCTTTCCCCCTCCTCTCCCCCTCCCTCTTTCCCCCTCCTCTCCCCCTCCCTCTTTCCCCCTCCTCTCCCCCTCCCTCTTTCCCCCTCCTCTCCCCCTCCCTCTTTCCCCCTCCTCTCCCCCTCCCTCCTCTCCCCCTCCCTATTTCCCCCTTCCTCCCCCTCCTCCCTATTTCCCTCTTCCCCTTCCTCCCCTCCTCTCTTACCTGGAGGGTGGAGGGGGCTCCACCCTCCACTTTTCAATAATTCACTCGTGCCCCGTTAAAATTGTGGAGTGTCCGTGGTCATAACTTAGGTGGAAGTCAAAGTCAGTTGGGTGGTTGGTGGGTTGGGTGAGTTGGTTGGTGGGTTGGATGGTTAATTGGTGGGTTGGTTGATAGCTGGTTGGTTGGTGGGTTGGTTGGTGAATTAGTTGGTTAGTGGGTTACTGGGTTGGTTGGTTGGTTGGTGAATTAGTTGGTTAGTGGGTTACTGGGTTGGTTGGTGGGTTGGTCAATCGGTTGATTGGTTGGGTGGTGAATTGGTTGGTAGGTTAATTGGTTGGTTATTTGGTTGGTGGGTTGGTCAGTCGGTTGGTTGGTTGGTGAATTAGTTGGTTGGTTTGTCAGTCAGTTGGTTTGTTGGTCAGTGGGTTGGTTGGTTGGTGGGTCAGTCAGTGGGTTAGTTGGTTAGTGAGTTGGTTGGTTGGTTGGTTTTCTAGTTAGTTAGTTAGTTACTTGGTTTGTTAGTTAGTTAGTTAGTTAGTTGGTGTGTGTTCCTGGGAGCCAATTGGAGAGGAAATTCTACCTTCATCGTTATTTTGGGTCCAGGTTACGGAGGGGAAAAAATTTATATACATATATATTCTATTATCCTTTCTCTCGTTCCCTCACAATTTTTTTTAATACAGTACATAAAAAAAAAAAACATTAAAACTATTAGCGATACGTAGTTTGAACTCACGACAATCACAGCAATAAAAAAAAAAAAAAATAGTTTCTTTCCCTCGGGTAATTCCCAGTAGCCATCAACTCTACACCAGTCGATTGAAGAAAATAGATATCAATAGTGAAATGTGGTATCAGTCGCGAGAACGAGCAATTTATTTGAGTACCCTACCCTATTCACAGCCAGATATCCGACAAACTAGCCAACCAACCCGCCCGCTCACCCAAACCAGGCAGGCCAGGTAGGTAGGTAGGTAGGTAGGTAAATAGGCAGATAGGCAGGCAGGTAGGTAGGTAGGCTGGCAGGCAGGTAGGTAGGCACGTAGGCAGGCAGACAGACAGGTAGGTAGGCCAGGTAGGTAGGCAGACAGGAACGTAGGCAGACAGACAGGTAGGCAGACAGGCAGGTAGGTAGGCAGACAGGAACGTAGGCAGACAGACAGGTAGGCAGACAGGCAGGTAGGTAGGCAGACAGGAACGTAGGCAGACAGACAGGTAGGCAGACAGGGCAGGTAGGTAGGCAGACAGGAACGTAGGCAGACAGACAGGTAGGCAGACAGGCAGGTAGGTAGGCAGACAGGCAGGTAGGTAGGCAGACAGGAACGTAGGCAGACAGACAGGTAGGCAGACAGGCAGGTAGGTAGGTAGGTAGGTAGGTAGGCAGGTAGGCAGTTAATGAATGAAAATATATGAATGATTGTGAAAAGTGGCAACGTGGGACACTACACTTTGTCATGTCTCGTAATTGGATGGCATTAATTTTGGATATTTCTCTTTACTTTCTTTCGTTCCTCTTCACTTTCCTTCGTTTCTCTTCACTTTCCTTCGTTTCTCTTCACTTTCCTTCGCTTCTCTTCACTTTCCTTCGCTTCTCTTCACTTTCCTTCGCTTCTTTTTCGCTTTCCTTTGCTTCTCTTCGCTTTCCTTCGATCCTCTCCACTTTCCTTCGCTTCTCTTCGCTTTTCTTCCTTCTTCTTCACTTTCCTTCATTCCTCTTCATTTTCCTTCGATCCTCTTCACTTTCCTTCGTTTCTCTTCACTTTCCTTTGTTCCTCTTCACTTTCCTTCGTTCCTCTTCACTTTCCTTCGTTTCTCTTCACTTCCTTCGTTCCTTTTCACTTTTCCTTCGTTTTTCTTCACTTTCCTTGGCATTCGATTTCTGACTTGTTTATAATTTTAACATCTCATTCACGACAGCATTATCTTCAAAGTTCACAGTAAGTATTTTTTTGTTTACCTCGACTATACGTTACTTATGCAAGCAATACTTCAAGATGGTAATTTTTCTGATATAAATTAGAATAGGCGTGAGTGAGGGAGGGAGGAAGAGAGAGTGAATGAGTGAGAGAGGGAGGGTGAATGAGGGAGGGAGGGTGAATGAGGAGGGAGGGAGGGAGGGTGAGTGAGTGAGGGAGGAAGGGAGAGAGGGAGGGAGGGTGAGTGAGGGAGGGAGGGAGGAGGGAGAGAGAGTGAATGAGGGAGGGAGGGAGAGTGAATGAGTGAGAGAGGGAGGGTGAATGAGGGAGGGAGGGAGGGAGGGTGAGTGAGTGAGTGAGGGAGGGAGAGAGAGTGAGTGAGGGACTGTGTTTCTGAATTATACCATCACTCACACGCGTAGTTATGAGAATGGAAGAGGTGGGGGAAATATTGACGGTGGGAATAATGATGTGAGAGAGAGAGAGAGAGAGAGAGAGAGAGAGAGAGAGAGAGAGAGGAATAATGATGCAGTAGGAGAGAGAGAGAGAGAGAGAGAGAAGAGAGAGAGAGAGAGGAGATGAGAGAGAAGAGAGAGAGAGAGAGAGAGAGGCAGGAATAATGATGCAGTAGGAGAGAGAGAGAGAG
>JAWQEG010007895.1:0-17500 GCA_033782935.1 Petrolisthes cinctipes
AGCAACAGCAACAGGAGGGAGGGAGAGGAGGAAGAGCAGCGGGACAGACAGACATACAAACAGACAGACTGACGATTTGGTATGACCCGATCAAATCCTGGAAACATTTTCGGTTCTCTGATTTTATTTTTTGAGGTAAGTTTGTATGTGTGTGTGTTTTTTGGGGCGATCTGGTTTGTCTCTATGCCTTTGGTTTTTATATTTTGTTTGGCTGTTTTATTTGTGTGTATATGTGATACTGTTTTTTTTAGCATCATTGAGTTGCTGTTGGTCATGTGGTCTAGGATAAGTGTAAGGAAGGCATGCTATAGGGTTGGAAGTCTTGCCCTGACCCCCCTTGCATACTCGCTCCCTTTGGGGGAATACTGCAGTTGGGCGTGCATAGAAACACTGGCCGCTTTGGAGGGTTAATTGCCTGCAGACAGAAAGCTTTTGAATATTAGAGAAGACCTGCGAGCGGCCGAGGGTAATCATGCAAGATAGATGGAGTGTTGTGCAAGTGACTTTTAAAAAATGGGCCGATGACTGTATACTTTTTTCCACATGCTGGAGATTTTGGTCGGGTCATTTATTATTGGCTTTATGGAAAAAAATATGCTTTGGTTTCATTTTTTATCCTTTCATTTCATTCATACAACATCTCGTCTAGTAGAGAGTACACTGTTGCTTATTGAATACGTATATACAATGCTTTACTATAGAGATCCAAAGATTCGCCTCTTGTTATGTCGACCCTTCAGTGTTGATATAGAGTTGCTAAGGTATGTTTGTTGATAGTGTAGTGATGTGAATCCATCATTGTGTCAGCTGGGGAGATGTGGTATCGTAAATAATATAAAGTTACCGCAGGGGCAAGAAATTAATGCGTTTTCCTACGGCCTGGTTGTGTTGTTGTTGTTGTTGTTGTTGTTGTAGTGGCGATGTCAGGGAGGGCGGGAAGACAGACGGATACACTATATGAGCCTATATATATTAATGCACGGGATATTATAATTGTTCATTTGTATATGTAATGGGTAACATTTCATCGCACCGGCCGTGACTGACAGATGGCAGAGTTTTGTATGTGATGGCGGGACGGCGGGTATAGAGAACATGATAAAATGATATCGTGGGCCGTGTTGCCGACCCGTGTCCAACAGAAGCAAAATTGTGGCCGAACATTTGGTGGGTATTGTGGTGGTGGGTGGCCTGGCTAGCATGAGAAGTGGAGGAGGAGATCAGGCTGGCTTGCTTCCTCACATACATATACACATACATACATACATACACACAAAATATGTATAGATACGAGTATATTATACAAAAGGTTCAGTATGAGAAGTGGAGGAGGAGATCAGGTTGGTTTGCTCTCTCTCTCTCGTCTCTCTCTCTCTCCTCTCTCTCTCTCTCTCTCTCTCTCTCTCTCTCTCTCTCTCTCTCTCTCAGAAAAAAAAATATATACATAATGTAGGAGTGTATTGTATAAATGGCTCAGCATGAGAAGTGGAGGAGGTGATGAGGTTGGCTTGCTTCCTCACATGCAGGTTCTCCATCACTTGTTTATACCTTGCTAACATTCAGTAGGCTGTGTTGGTTGGTCTCTGTAATAATGGTTCATAAGATTAATTTCAGTGGCTTTACTTTCATTCACCCGATGCATGACTTTTGACCGTGACTGCACAGGGGGTCACCAGCTGTCTTCAGAAAACCAGGGTCACCTTCTTACATGATATTCTCCTGCATGGATGTCGAGTTGGTCACAAGAAATCATACACAGGCTATATGTAAAGGGGAGGTCATTATTGTGGAAGTACTGCAATGAATGAATGGTCCACCAAGTGACTCGGTGTCTGCAAAACAACAAACCAAATAATATTGTTGTATTGCAGTTACGTAGTCTTACATTACAAAACAACAAACCTAATAATAATGTTGTATTGCAGTTACGTAGTCTTACATTACAAAACAACAAATCTAATAATAATGTTGTATTGCAGTTACGTAGTCTTACATTACAAAACAACAAACTTAATAATAATGTTGTATTGCAGTTACGTAGTCTTACATTACAAAAAACAACAAACCTAAAAATAATGTTATATTGCTGTTACATAGTCTTACATTACAAAACAACAAACCTAATAATAATGTTATATTGCAGTTACATAGTCTTACATTACAAAACAACAAACTTAATAATAATGTTGTATTGCAGTGTCATTTGACTTTCTATATGTTTTAAACCTTCGAAAACAACAAACAGCTTGTGTACGAATTTTTGAGGCCAATAGAACAAAATTAATATTCCACCTTACAGATCCTTTCGTGTTCTATGACTCCTTAAGACTAGGATCCTATTAAGGTTTTATTTTATTTTTAAGGGGTAAAAATTGATTGATCTTTTGGTGTTCTATGACTCCTTAAGACTACGAATTAAGGTTTTATTTTATTTTTAAGGGGTAAAAATTGATTGATCTTTTGGTGTTCTATGGACTCCTTAAGACTAGGAATGAAGGTTTTATTTTATTTTTAAGGGGTAAAAATGGATTGATTGATTGATTGATATTAGGCGCCGTAACAGCGAGGTTATATAGCGCCAGAAGAAGGTGATAGAGAGGAAATAGAAAGATCAAGGGGGTAACACACTTTGGGTATATTGGAGTGCCTTGATTCCTCCAATGTATAATAAATATAATGGTATCCTGCTGCTTTGAATTATTTGGAGGAATTAGATGCTCCAAATTTACCAATACTGTAATACGGTACCAGCTGAGGTTATGATAATGCAATATTAAATTTTTTTCTCTGTTTTGAATGAACGAAACTTTTCATTAATTAAGTGGACGGTTTTTATATTATAAGGGATGTAACACAATGCTTATTATAGTTTTATGAAAAATATTATTCTATTTTTTTATATTTTTCATTGTTATTGTGACTTATATTATGCGTTCCCTTCTCTCTACTTGTTGTTCTCGTTTCTCCTTAGTCTTCTTCTTTAGTTCCTGTTTTTTCTAATTGTTTTTCTGATTTTTCCATCATTATCTTTCCTCTTTTTTTCCAGCTCCATAAAATAATCTTCCCAGTTTTTTTTCATGTTCTTATTCCCTTTGTATATTCTCCTTTCATTCCTTACTCACTATCTTCCTCTCACTCTACTTTTTCACTATCTTCCTCATTCACTATCTTCTTCACTCTAATTTCTCACTATCTCCCTCACTCACTATCTTCCTCATTCACTATCTCCCTCACTCACTATCTTCCTCTCACTCTACTTTCTCACTATCTCCCTCACTCACTATCTTCTTCACTCTAATTTCTCACTATCTCCCTCACTCACTATCTTCCTCAATCACTATCTCCCTCACTCACTATCTTCCCCATTCTCCCTTCTTACACACTATCTCCCTGCTTCATTATCCTTCATCCTCACTATCCTTCCTTACTATCTTTCTCCTTCATAGTTCTTCATCCTCACTATCCTTCCTTACTATCTTTCTCCATTATCCTTCATCCTCACTATCTTCCTAATTCACTATCTATCACCTTCATAGTTCTTCATCCGCATTATCCTTTCCCCTCACTATCCTTTTTCACTCACTATCTTTCACTCTCACTTCTCTCTCACTATTCTCCACCCTCACTCTGCTTCACCATCACTATCCTTCTCTCACTATCCACCCTCATTATCCTTCTTCCTTTCTATTGTAAATTGTCACTTTTTTCCATCGCATCATTATCATCCTCTATCACTATTGCTTTCCCCTCACTAATTCTCTCTCTCTCTCTCTCTCTCTCTCTCTCTCTCTCTCTCTCTCTCTCTCTCTCTCCTCTCTCTCTCTCTCTCTCTCTCTCTCTCTCTCTCTCTCTCGCTATATGACCTCGCTGTTGCGGTGCCTAATATCAATCAATCAATCAATCAATCAATCTCTCTCTCTCTCTCTCTCTCTCTCTCTCTCTCTCTCTCTCTCTCTCTCTCTCTCTCTCGCTCTCTCTCTCTCTCTCTCTCTCTGCTCTCTCTCTCTCTCTCTCTCTCTCTCTCTCGCTATATGACCTCGCTGTTGCGGTGCCTAATATCAATCAATCAATCAATCTCTCTCTCTCTCTCTCTCTCTCTCTCTCTCTCTCTCTCTCTCTCTCTCTCTCTCTCTCTCTCTCTCTCTCTCTCTCTCTCTCTCTCTGATATTTATTTTCATTTAGTTACTTCTCTTACATCATGATCATGGATGTGTAAAAGAGACAAGATAAAAGATGACATAAAAAATGAGAGAAGTGTGTGTGTGTGTGTGTGTGTGTGTGAAGGAGAGCATGTTCAACAGAGGGGGTGAGAAACTGAATAAATGACAGCAGGAAGGATGGTGTGAGATTGATTAAGAATATGTGAGAGAGAGAGAAAGATAATGTGATGTTACTGAGAAAATGGCGTGAGAAAGAATATGATCAAGGATGTGTGTGAGAGTGAGAGAAAGAAAAGGAGCTTGAAAGAGAGTGAGAGGAAAGTGGCCTGAAAAAGAGTGAGAGAAAATGGACTGAGAGAGAGTGAGAGAAGCTGTGTTTGAGAGAGAGAGAAAAGTGGCTTGAAAGAGAGTGAAAGGAAAGTGGCCTGAAAGAGAGTGAGAGGAAAGTGGACTGAAAGAGAGTGAGAAGCTGTGTGTGAAAAGGTTTAGAAAGGGGTCCTGAAAGAGAGTAGTGAGAGAAGCTGTGTGTGAGAGAGTGAGAGGGAGAGAAAGATGGACTGAAAGAGAGTGAGAAAAGCAGTGTGTAAGAGTGAGAGAAAGATGGACTGAGAGAGAGAGAGAGAGAGAGAGAGATGGACTGAAAGAGAGTGAGACAGAAATATGTTTAATTTTTTTGATGGACAATGTACAGTCAGAACCATAATAAGTATCCAGGTCTTGTTGTTGTTGTTGTTGTTGTTGAAGTTTGGAATCATGTCACATAGTAGCGAACCAATTACAACACTTATGCTGTTTCATATTTGCTCGAGTTCACTTAATACTAGTTGTGAATCAATTATAACATTTATCCTGTATAATATTTGCTCGACTTCACTTAATACTTACTAATAGTGAATCAATTACAACACTTATCCTGTTTCATATTTGCTAAAGTTCGCGTGATACTCGATCAAGCTTAATATTCGAAGCAAGCCTGGATACATATTTTGGATAACAAATATGTATCCAGGCTTGATTCGAATTGCCTGATCGAGTAGTAAGCGAACTCAAGCAAATATGAAACAGGATAAGCGTTGTAATTGATTCACTAGTATGTCAAATGATTCGAAACTTCAACAAGACCTGGATACAAATATGAAACAGGATAAGCGTTGTAATTGATTCACTAGTATGTCAAATGATTCGAAACTTCACAAGACCTGGATACAAATATGAAACAGGATAAGCGTTGTAATTGGTTCACTAGTATGTCAAATGATTCGAAACTTCAACAAGACCTAGATACAAATTTTTAGATTGCTAGTGTACAGTAAAGGAGACGAGGTGGGATGATGATATAACTCTGTGGCTGATAATAATAATAATAATAACAACAACCGTGGAAAAGGTTCTATTGTTGGGAGTTATTGTTATTACAGTTGGTGTTCATACTCATTACGCTGGCAGTCGTGGTGGGTAGGCAGTGGAAAAAAAAAAAAAAAAAAAAAAAAAAAAATAGAATGTAGTGGCAAAGAAAAAATATATATATATATAATGAAATAGAATGCAATGGCAAAAAAAAAAAATAATAGAATAAATAAAATATAATAGAATACAGTGGTAAAAAAAAAAAACATAAAAAATAAATAAATATGATAATAAGATAAAAAGTAAAATTGAATGAATATGAAAATAAAAGAAATATATCACATTCATACTAGTTGAAAATTCACATAACCATAATATTATTACGATGGAGGACTGCAATTACGTTAATGTTAAGGATAAATATGAAAAAAAATATAGGAAGAGAATAATGCATGGGTTGATAATCATGTCATTATAATCATTAACACAATGCAACTTTATCTTTAACACTATGCAACATTATTATTAAAACTATGCAACATCTATAACACTATGCAACATTATTATTAAAACTATGCAACATTATCATTAACACAATACAACATTGATATTAACACAATGCAACATTATCATTAACACTATGCAACTTTATTATTAATACTATGCAATATTATCATTAACAATATGCAACATTATTATTAAAACTATATAACATTATCTTTAACAATATGCCACATTATCATTAACACTAAGCAACATTATCATTAACACACTAAGCAACATTATCATTAAAACTATGCAACATTATCATGAAAACTATGCAACATTATCATGAAAACTATGCAACATTATCATGAAAACTATGCAACATTATCATTAACAATATGCAACATTATGAAATTTAACTCACGGAGGCAGCAAATAAATAAATGAGAGCGGAAAATTAAAGTCGTGATGAGTGTGCAAATGAAACGCTTGAGGGAAGGGAAGGGAAACACACCATTCACTCCACGATAGAAAAAAAAAAAAAACCCAGTGAGAATAACAATTAGAGAGAGAGAAACAAAAATATGTGTAAGACGTGATGGAAATAAAACTCATGAAGGTTGAACCAAAAAAAAAAAAAAAAAGTATAATAAAAAAAAAAAAACAGATATATAGAGCGATGGCCGGGACAACAAAAATGCGTGAGAGTGTGGAAAAATAAAATGCGTGAGGCGTGGGGGCGGCCGTGCGTGAGGGAGTGCCGCCCGCCGCTCGCCTCATTACTGTAATAAGCCTCAACCCTGCTGGACAAAATGGCCGACGAGCCTGACCACCCCTACACCAACAAGCCCCCAGTCCCTCCCCCCAGCCCCGCGGCAGCTCCCACACAGGCCTGGTCAGAGGGGGTGGCGGGGGGGAGGGGGAATAAGAGGCGG
The DNA here is from genome assembly GCA_033782935.1 of Petrolisthes cinctipes. Taxonomy (NCBI): domain Eukaryota; kingdom Metazoa; phylum Arthropoda; class Malacostraca; order Decapoda; family Porcellanidae; genus Petrolisthes; species Petrolisthes cinctipes. The sequence goes on from JAWQEG010007895.1 coordinate 6,929, forward strand.
GAGGCGGAGGGTTCGGCTGGCATTAGGGGTGGGATTTTGCCCCCCCCCCCCTCCCCCCGCCTTGTTGCCCCCATCCCGTCACCACTTACCACCCCCCACCAGCCACCCAGCCGGCCAGCCCCCCCACTCGGTTCTTTCCTGCCCTGGCCGCTCCCCCTCCTCTTTCTCGGCCGCTGCTACCAACCTTCATGCTCCCCTGCCCCCCTCCCCCCCAACCCCCACCCCCTCCCCAACCCCCACACACACTACGTAGATACTGTACAGGTGGAGGGAGGGAGGGTTGGGGGTTACATGGGCCTGGCTCGCCTCGACTGGGCAGCAAGCGTCTGGGGGAAGGGTAAAGTAACGAATTGTAACGTAACGAAACAACACAGCAGCGTTATATAACAAAATAATGGCGTAGTAGTCTCAACACCAATGTAATGTATGTATGTATGTATGTATGTACGTATGCTTTACATGGTTGTCGAATAGCACAACAACAACAACAACACAAACAACAAACACTGTGACGTAGGAAGCAAGCATCATCATATCGTTTGCAATCTCCACAACATCTAGTTCTTTTAAGGTGGTAATTCTTTTTTGATACATTGGAGTGCCTTGATTCCTCCAAAGTATGCTAGGAAACAGGACCAGAAGAGCAAAAATAATGGTGGTCTGTTGCTTGGAATAGTTTGGAGGATTCAGTTGCTCCAGATTTACCAACACAAAACTTCCCCCTTAAGGACCTTGTGTTCGTATATGAAAGCTGGATAGAGACTTCTGATTCCTCCTGACCATGCCAAGAAACAACCTCCTTCCTATAGGTGTGTGTGTGTGTGTTTTTCGAGGCAATATTTGAAGGACTCGTTTGTCTCCAATTTTCTGACTACAACACAGGGTCCCTTAAGTGTGGGGGGGGGAGGGGGAATTTTGTGTTGGTAAATCAATCTGGAGCAACTGAATCCTCCAAACTATTCCAAGCCACAGAACAGCATTATTTTTGTTCATTCATCTGGTCCTGTTTCCTGGTATACTATGGAGGAATCATGAGAGTGAGAGAGAGAGTGAGAGGAGAGTGAACGAGAATGAAGTATGGGTGTGAGAGTGAAAGAAAATAATAGAGTGATGAGAGTGAGAGAGAGTGAGAGGAGAGTGAACGAGAATGAGGTATGGATGTGAGAGTGAAAGAAAATATAAGAGTGATGAGAGAGAGAGAGAGAGAGAGAGGAGAGAGAGAGAGAGAGAGAGAGAGAGAGAGAGAGAGGAAGATGGGAGTATGTTATGATTAATTAATAGACTGAGAAATAGAAAGTTGTATATGTTGAGAAAGATTTATTATGGGAAATACGTACAGTACATGTTCATTGTATAATTATCTATACTGATTGCTGTCCCTCCTCTCTGTCTCATAATTTCTCATGTTACAAGGTCTTCCAGGACTAGATCAGCTTTGCAAGTCTATCCTTTCAGTAGCAAAAAAAAAAAAAAAAAAAAAAAAAAAAATCAAGGTATAAGTTTCTGTTTTCCTTTCCTTTATATTCCTTCATGTACAGTTGCCCACATATGAATCTGGTACTCCTCGCTACTTGTGAGATACCTACAACAGGAAGGAAGGTGAGCAAAAGTTATAGTTTGTTAACAAGTAGACAGTAATAATATTTTCCTGTCTGTCTGTCATTAAACTATATCTTTTTTTTTTTCACTTTCCTTTCTTTTGTAGCCACCTCACAAGTAACGAGCCATACCAGCTTCATGTGCGGCCAACTGTACATCTTCTTCCACTTCCTCCCTCCCATTCTGTATCAATTTTTTTTTTTTTTTTTTTTTCCTAGGTGCTGAGATTCGAATGTTGTGTTCTTTCTTGTATATTTCTTGTATATCCCTTGTAATTTTGTTCTATATAATTTCACCTATATAAGTAACTTTTTTTTTTTTTTTTTTTTTTTCGAATACTGCAATCATAATAGTTATTTAGAATTTTTTTTTTTTTTTTTTTTTTTTTTTTTTTTTTTTTTATGGTACTACAGTGGTCAATATTTCTTTCTGCACTATTTTGAAATTTATCTGGTGAAGCCTTTTCCAGCTTTTGCCACGCTCTTATATCAAACTTGGCACGGATGTTAAGCTGGCCTATGAAGGGATATTCGTCTGTATACTGTTGACTCCTTTGGGCTATTTCCCTTTGCTTCAACATATCCGCTTTTTATCAATCCTCTCTGAAATGGACCTAAGACAGTTTTTATATATATATTTATTTATTTATTTTTTTATTTTTTTATTTTTTTATTTTTTATTTTTTATTTTTTTTTTTCACCCGAGATTAACTGTGTCATGTATCCTTGAAAACTAATATAAATAAGTGCATATAAAGCATTAATTTTATATGTAATTAATTTCAAAGATTATTATTAAAAGGAAGGGGTTTTATTTACAATTATGTTTGCTATGATATAAATAAGTGTATATTATATAGCATTAATTTTTTATATAATTTCAAAGATACTTGTCAAAAGGAAGGGGGTAATGTTTACTATTATGTTTGATATGGTAAAAGAAGTGTATATATAATTATATAGCATTATCTTTTAACTTAGTTTAGTGTAAATTCAAACATCATGATCAACAGGAAGTGGTTATAATTATTGTACAAATTTGTTGCATATTATTGAGAGATTTTTTTTACTTTTACGGTGGTACACTTTCGAACGAGTGACCCTCAGTTTCATCTAGATTTCTTTCATTGTTCGAACTGACTCAGACCATCATTAAATTTTTATAAGAAAGTTAAAATCTAATATAGTAAAATGCTGTTTGAGTTGTAAGTGTATTAGGGTTTTGTCAACATTTCCCTGATACAGTGTTCACCTTTTAAGGACCCTGTGATCGTGTATGAGAATTGGAGGCTTTTGATTCCTCCTGACTATGCCACGAAACACGTTCCCTCCCTATAGGTGGTGTTTCGTGGCAATATTTGAAGGACTCATTTACCTCCAATTTTCTGAATATCACAGGGTCCCTTAAACCAGAACAAGTAATTAATTTTTATTCTATCATCTGCTTGAGTACTACCCAGAATTTTTTTTTTTTTTAACGAAGACTAGCAGCCATGGTTCATCCCATAAATGCACAAGCCTTTGAATAATACAAGCAACGTGTATATATATGTGTTTGATAAATAAAGGATGCTGTTGTGTGTAGGCAGGCGAGGTCCCCACATGCAGGAGTAGGAGAGAGAGAGCAGGCACACCTCACTCAACAACCTCACTATTTACTGCCCGTAGGAGAGAGAGAGAGCAGGCAGGCACACCTCACTCAACAACCTCACTATTTACTGCCCGTAGGAGAGAGAGAGACAGCAGGCACACCTCACTCAACAACCTCACTATTTACTGCCCGTAGGAGAGAGAGCAGACACACCTCACTCAACAACCTCACTATTTACTGCCCTAGCTGCATGGAAAAAAAATCCTTCACTAAACTTCCATTCACAACAAAAGCTGAAGTAGACAAACAGATGGCCGGTGGGCCCATGATGCAACAAGGACTCGTGCAAATTGAAAATGCAACGGCTGCACGTATAGACATACATACATACATACACGCCAACACTACAGCTGGAAATCTGACTAAACAAACTTGGCGCCGAAGGTTGGTAAAGAACAAATGCCAGGTAAGAGCTTCAGTCCACACCAGCAAGAGGCTAAAGCACACATAGATCTCTACTGGCATGCAGAAAAATTCGAGGAAACTAAAATAAAAAAATATATATATACAACAGGAATGGGTAAAGAAATTATTTAGAACGAGACCTACAGTGATTATTTTGATACTTGAATGAGGGGGTCTTTTGAAATTATTGAGAACAGGGACCTAATAGTATTTTTAGTATTTGAATGAAGGGGTCTTTTGAAAGTATTTGTACATGAATGAGGGGGTCCTTTGAAATTATTTAGAATTGGCCTTAATAGTATTTTTCGTACTTAAATGAGGGGTTCTTTTGCAACGACGGGACTCCTGCTTCTACTTATCACTGTGCAAATGTGCGTATTAGGAATATATCAAACCCGACAGCAGTAGGGGTATAGTTCACTCGTTATAACTCACAAGGAGGCCCTATGAGATAGACTTGATTTATCGTTTAAAGAAATTAAGCTTCTGAAAACAAAAATAATATTAATGAGGAAAGAGATACTCAAAAACGCGGTCGAGTGGTTAATGTCCTACTCCTATTTTAGTTTACTCTATATTGAGAAAAGTAAAGATTAATTATTTAAGATTAATTTTAATAGGTACGTCACTTGGGTTATGTCTCTGTCTCTCTCTTCTGCAAAAAATTATATGTTAATAGAGAACTCATGTGTACTCAAGGTGAAATTAATAACTATCGAGATGAGGGGTCTGATGGCTCTGTAAATGATGGGCACAGAAAATAAATAAGCTATTTTTTTAGTATCCATCGTCTGAGGTGTATGAATATATTTTTTTTTTTTCACACAAGAATTGATTACACCCATAGATTTTTTTTTACCTTGTGTACTGTACTATCGTTTATTTGCAGCGAAACTAACTGGCCTATGTTTACTGACTGACATTGTTTAGTCTACCTAGCTGAGTTCGATACATATTTAAGTGCTAGAGGTAATCTTTTTAGCACCAACATTCTCTATAACACACATTTAAGGATTTTATTGTATTTACACAGATGGCTGAGTTATGATGCATTGTGATATACAGGGTAGAATTTTCTATATATAAGTGATACTCGTTTATTTGGCAGCAATGAACATATAAAAAACACTATATTAATTTTTACTTCACCCTAACCAACAAAGATTTAATTTATTTTGTGTTCTGTTGTTGAGAGTGCACTGTTTATTGCATACCACTGTCTGTCTTGTATACAAAAACATCATATATTTTCATCTTCATTTCCAGGATGCCAAAAAAAATGCCCCCAGCACTCAGTCCAGACCAGCTATTGAAATACCATCTCAAGGACCTTTACAATCGTACCTCGAGAACTCTAAACACCTCTCCTAGCTCTTGTGTACTTTGCCATATGAACCAACCAACAATTGACTTGCTTCAGATATTATGCTATAAGGGACACCATCTCAAGGACCTCTACAATCATACCTCGAGAACTCTAGACACCTTTCCTATCTCTTGTGTACTTTGCCATTTGAACCAACCAACAATCAACTTGCTTCAGATGTTATGCTACAAGGCCTTACTTCCCCCTTGGCAGTCCTCTTCCAGTTTGGGGCAACTCTTCAAGGGAAGGAACCTGTTTTGGGAAGGTAGGAGGGAACTGATTCCTCCAAACTATATCCAGTGACAGTATCCCTAACATTAATATCTCAGTCTGAACCAACGCTACTCTGGACTCCACAGCTAAGATGAATTACAAAGGAAATACAAAGGAAGTACAGGCAACAGGAGGTCCATAGTGACCTTTTACTAGGTTACCTGTTTAACTATGCTAATCTAGACTACGTGTTGAAGGAAAGGATAGCAAAGGACAACATAAATGGATCTTCAGTGGTCTAGTCAGAGGATATACAAACAAGTCCAACAAATCCAACAAGTCAAACGAGTCCTAGAATTCTTGGACTTTGGTGTTGATAAAGAAAATGACGATGGATAATAATGGATAATAATAAAGATAATAATAATGAACAAGGACGGTGACAGTGTTATCATCTCACCTGTGTCTCAGTGAAGGTCACCACATCATCAGCAAATTCAAGGTGTGTGTGTGTGTGTGTGTTTGTGTCATTCTGTAAATACCACTTGATATAAATTAGTCTTATGGTACTTACGTGTGTGTGTGTGTGTGTGTGTGTGTGTGTGTGTGTGTTCCTATAAATACCACTTGATATAAATTAGTCTTATGGTACTTACGTGTGTGTGTGTGTGTGTATGTGTGTGTGTGTGTGATCCTATAAATACCACTTGATATAAATTAGTCTTATGATACATTATTTTGTGTGACTTCCATATATATACAGTTAGTTCATTAGTCTTCATACGTGACTACTTTTTATTCATCGGTCTATATTACTTACATCATATGCTAAGAGTGTTTGTTTTTTTCTATTTTCATATTTTTTCCAGACATTAATTTTTTTCTACATGCTAAACCACCAATAAAGTATAAGAAACTGAAGACATAGTTTTCTCAATCTCGCTTGAGGTTTAGTCCAAAAAGTATCCGCGTATGATGTTTCAAATTTACTGTCGTGTATGTGTAAGATTTATACATCAGACTGTTATTATTAGTGTTCATGAATTCTCCTTTTCTTACAGGGTACAGTCACGAACACTAATAAGTATCCAGGTGTGCTTTGAATACCTAGCTAGAGAGAGACTAAATGAATGCACAATAAGATCTCCATTGGAATGACTTCGTTCGTTAATTGGGCTGTTCAAAACTTCAGTCAAAGCTGTATACTTATTGGTGCTTGTGACTGTACACTCGCAATCCAAAATTTGTATCCAGGTCTTGTTGAAGTTTCGAATAATTTGACATACTAGTGAACCAATTACAACGTTTATCCTGTTTCATATTTGCTTGAGCTCGCTTTATACTCGATCTGGCTATTCGAAGCAAGCCTGGATACATGTTTTGGATTGCGAGTGTTCATTCATAGTTTTGTCTCTATTACTTACGTGGCATATAATGACTGTTTTGTTGTATTTTTCTACATGGTATATTGATGATTCAGTCTCCTTTTTCCTCCTTACATTGCACATAGATTTTTGTTGTTGCATTTTCTTACATGTCACTTTCATTATTTTTGTCTCATTTCTTTACATGTCACATTCATGGTTTTATCTCATTTTCTAACATGTCACATTCATGGTTTTATCTCATTTCTTTACATAGCACATTCATAGTTTTGTATCCTTTCCTTACATAGCACATTCATAGTTTTATCTCATTTCCTTACATGTCACATTCATGGTTTTGTATCTTCTCCTTACATAGTACATTCATGGTTTTGTACCTTCTCCTTACATAGTACATTCATGGTATTGTCTCCTTTCCTTACATAGCACATTGTTTTTCTCTTTTATTACAGTTTAGAGGTGGGGGAAGCATGCAGGGAAGTGTAAAAACATAGCCTCATCATCATCATCATCACCTACCAACTCCCCAGTCCAATACCCCTCTTGAGTTTGTTGGAGATGGCCCATTCATTCCTCATGGTGAGTACAGTTTGGTTTTTCTTTATTGTTTCTGGTGGTGCTGTTGCTGTTGTTGCTCGTCTCTCGTGCCACCGTTATCTGGCGCTATATGACCTCGCTGTTGCGGTGCCTAATATCAATCAATCAATCAATCAATCAATCGTTTCTCGTGCATTTTATTTCCACTAAGCATAAAATTTTCTGATAAGGGGAGATTCTATTGTCGTGGTTTTGAAGGTCTCTGATTCCACCAAACTATGCTATGAAACAGATACCCTATTAGTACCATTAAGGGGAGGATACACTTTAGATACAATGGAGTCCTTTGATTCCTCCAAAATATGCCAGGAAACAGTACTAACTTAACAAAAATAATAGTGGCGTGTTGCTTGGAATAGTCTGGAGGGATCATTTGTTCCAGATTTACCAACACTGTATCTCCCCCTTAAAGGCGTCTGTTCTCTGGTATAATTAGGAGGAATCAGTTGCCTTCCAATTTACCAACCAGAGAATCTACCCTTAGCTGAATGAACGTTGTGGTATTATATATATTTCTGGAATGAAGGGAACATAGTGGATTTTTTTTTTTTACATTTTTATTTCCATCATAAAGGTTAGATGTTTAATTAAGGGGAAGACCTCTTATTGGTAAACACCTCTTATTATTATTATTATTATTATTATTATTAGAGACAAAACTATGAATGTACAGTCACAAACACCAATAAATATACAGCTATTTTGTGGGACTACTGATTCCTTCAAACTATCCCAGAAAAAAAATATACGACGTCAGTGTTGCCAATACGAGAGATCTGTTTCGTAAAATAGTCTGGTGGAATAAGTAGTCCTTCAATTTATTTACCGTTAATTAAGAAACATTTGAAACATTTGAAAAATTTATTTATAGCTATTAGTTATACAAAATACAGAAATATAATATAAATATAGAGAACTTTTAATATGTATAAGACTTTTTCCCCTTAATTAATTTAAAAGTATCTTGGCGCGTGATGAAGGGCAAATATTTTACTGCCATGCCAAAACAGAACTAAGCTATGTATATATATTACAGGATACATTGCCTTTTGTTTTATAGAGAGTATTATACGCATCCCTAATGTTTTGGAAAAGTGAATGTAAAAAAAAAAAAAAAAAAAAATGGTTGGGAAGCTGTGTGTGTGTGAGGCGGCAACATTATTATTATTATTATTATTATTATTATTATTATTATTATTATTATTATTATTATTATTATTTTGTATTGGTGGCCCAGTATGCTTACGTGAGAACAATGCTGAATGTATATATGAGAGAGAGAGAGAGAGAGAGAGAGAGAGAGAGAGAGAGAGAGAGAGAGATACAAACAGATATAGAAAGAGAGGGAAAAACAAAACAAGTATTTAGAATGAATGGTGTGGATCATCATTAGTCGGTGAAGGTGAAGAAGAACAATCCATCCATCCATCCATCCATCCTTCATGACGTGTGTGTGTGTGTGTGTGTGTGTGTGTGTGTGTGTGTGTGTCATCGATATAATTTGCGACTGAAAGGAATGACGTATGCCTAGTAGTGTGTGTTGTGTGTGTGTGTGTGTTTGTGTGTGTGTGTGTGTGTTGTGTATATGTGTATGTGTGTGTGTGCGCCTCGTCGATACAATTTGTTACTAAAAGGAATGAAGTATGCCTAGTAGTGTGTGTGTGCCTGTGTGTTTGTATGTGTATGTGTGTGTGTGTTTTGTGTGTGTGTGTGTGTGCGCCTCATCGATACAATTTGTGAGTGAAAGGAATAACGTATGCCTAGTAGTGTGTGTGTGTGTGTGTGTGTGTGTGTTGTGTGTTTTGTGTTGTATGTATGTGTGTGTGTGTGCGCCTCATCGATACAATTTGTGACTGAAAGGAATGACATATGCCTAGTAGTGTGTGTGTGTGTCTGTGTGTGTGTGTGTGTGTGTGTGTGTGTGTGTTGTATGTGTGTGTGTGTGTGTGTGCGCCTCATCGATACAATTTGCGACTGAAAGGAATGACATATGCCTAGTAGTGTGTGTGTGTGTGTTGTGTGTGTGTGTGTGTTTTATGTGTGTATGTGTGTGTGTGTGTGTGTGCGCCTCATCGATACAATTTGTGAGTGAAAGGAATGACGGATGCCTGGTAGTGAAGAAGGCCCAACGTCAATGTCCACCAGTAATGAAAAGTGAATGATGATTGATCACTTGACACATGAATGATTAGCGACGGGTGTGACACTAGGAGCGAACGGTGATGGGTTGGCAGTGACAGGCGGTGATATTGGTCACTGTAGACAGATGAAATTAAGATCATTATCCCTTACACCTATCTCGCTATTATCTCCCCTAAGTCTGCAGTAGTATTTGTGGTGAGATTTTTTTTTTTGTTCTTTTTTTTTTTTTTTGGGGGGGGGGGGAGGGAGTATATCGAAGTGCTACCGATTCCTGTTAAAAGAGGTACTGTTAAAAGAGGTACTGTTAAAAGAGGTACTGTACTTCCCTACTTCCCTGAAGAATATTAAATGTATTTCCCTGTTTAATAATATGCTTCCCTGCTTAATGCTGTAGTATATAAAATTCCCTACTGTTTTAATATGCTTCCCTACTGAACATATTTCCCTGCTGGATGGATGGACATCTTTCCTACTGCATGAATCTAACACAAGCAGGAGTAGAGCAGACAGAAGAACCGGTCTGTATGTGTCATTGTATTTCCTGAAGGTAACCGCACCATCCAGTTTACTCCTAGTAGCTGTCTGGCTGGCTGGCTGGCTGGCTGGCTTCGACCAAACGAGTTTTTTGTCGAGTTCCTCCAAGCAAAGCAGAACGACTTTTGTAATATTTCTCTGACTAAAACCGAACGAGTTATCTTGGAGGAAAGCCCTGCATGCTGACGTCCACGAGATATAATCGTTTACCACAGTTCCCACAATACAGTTACCACAATTATACACCTTATTTCTAAACGTGGACTAAATTTAATCACAATACAGTTACCACAAAATCTTACGTCTAAACTTGGACAAAATTTAACTTCATTACAATCACCACAAAATCTTACGTCTAAACCTGTACAAAAATTAAACTGAATACAATCACTACAAGATCTTACGTCTAAACTTGGACAAAATTTAACTTCATTACAATCACCACAAAATCTTACGTCTAAACTTGCATGATAACTAACTACAATATATTTACCACAATTCCATGAGTCTAATTTGGACAAAAAATATACGATTTGAAATGCTACATGAAACCTCAGTCATTCAAGAGTAAAATAGTAACATCTTTTTATAAGTAGAGAGAGAGAGAGAGAGAGAGAGAGAGAGAGAGAGAGAGAGAGAGAGAGAGAGAGATAAATAGAGAGAGAGAGAGAAACAATAATA